>CM076575.1:725660920-725824712 GCA_034641835.2 Pinus albicaulis | reverse complement strand
CGAATTGTCTACTGAAGAGTTGGATGAACACCATAGGTGATCCGTGGTAATGTGGGTAGACGGATTCTCCCAAGATTTCATTTAAAAAATATTATGTCAGAAGTCAATTTTGCAGGCATAGGTGGCCACTAGGGTTCATGTCTGATGGGGTTGTTATTCAACTTAGCCAAATCTGGTAAATTAAGAGAAGATAGAAATGAATTATGAAGTTAACTAAATGGGTCATAGGCAGGATAAATAACCGACCAACTTTGAGGTCCCCCCATATAATGATTGTGATGTAACAATTGTTGACATTTGTAAGGATTCATGCCAACATATAAAGCATGTGGGCCAGCATAACTAGTAAAAGGGGTTTTCCTTAGGGTAAGGTCCCCTGAGAGAAATGGACACCTGATAAAATGACTTATAATAGGGTTGTAGCAAGGAGGAAATGATGTACCAGCTTGAGTGGTAGCACCAACATAAGGATAATGACTCGTAGAATGACAATACTAGCAGTACGGTTTCCCTGTGGTAAACTGGACATTTTGGGAAAATTTCTAGAAGGTGGCACCCCTTGAAATAATGAGTTGTACTAGGATTTTGAAATAATAGAAGAAATGTTTCCCCCATGTTGGCTAGAATAAACTCATGAACCCATGCCCCCCTCCCTGCATATTTATAGAAGTTAGAAAATTTATCTAAGGGACAAGAATGGTAGGTTGAGAAATTTTGGAAGAAATGATTCCTGACCCTATCGGTTGACTACGATGACTAACAATGGTCGGCGCAGATGACAGAGTAGGCATGGAAACATTCAGGAAATTTGTGGGAGATATATATGGAACTGGTCTAATGCCCCAAGAAGATGTGTGAGGTGTAGACTGAGGAGCAGGTATATCCTCACTAAGATTTGGCAATGATGACATTACAGTTGGAACTGTCGATGGAGAAGGTAAATATTTCTTAGATGCTACCATAGGATAAACAACTGGGAATGGTAAAAATATACAAGGAAGTGTGGAACCGCTAGGGTTCAACCACAACAATTCAGGTTCTAGTGGATTGGTCAAGGGTGGATTGGGAGGTGATTGGGAGGAGTCGCAGAATCTTCTTCCAAAGTTTTAATATAAATCATAACACTATCTAAAGGACTATGTATGGATTACAAAGCTATGTGTTGAAATAATTCTTGAGCACCAACAGGAACTCTCTTGCAGGAGTGACAATTCCACCTTTTTTAAGAGGAAAACCATGAAGATGATGTGACTGACAATGAATAAATTCATCCAGGTTGAAAAATTATAAATTAACACAATTATGTTAGTGAAAAAACATTATGGCTGAGACTACTATCTCAAACGAAACAACACACACTTGAAAAGTCCTAAAATATAGTCACACACAAACCAAAATAAAAAGAAGCTCGCGCTGGGATAGCTATACTAGCGACCTGCTTCACAAACCTTTTAGTTTTGAACTCTGTGCAAGTGACCTTACTATCTGTGGGGAACTCTTCGAGAGGGTTGAGGGAGTATTATTAATATCTAATTCAGGTACAAATAAGACAAACCCAACCTTGCACCTATATATTATCCCTAAAAGATAGGCCACTATGGTTACCACCGACAATAACACATCTTGGGGGAACAATTGCAGGAAAAATTAGCATGCAAGGGCAGGGCACTTATCCCATAGAGATAAGACCAAAACCCCATTGAGAGTTGCCTCCCAAGTGGCCCCCAATTTTCTATAGAAAATTTTCTAATAACACTGCTTCTAATACATGCAAATTCTACAATATCGCACCACACGAAACTAAGACAAATTGTGTATGTCACCTCGCTCAGCCCAAGTGTGACCTCATTCTTGACCCTCTTGTTAGAAGAGCTTCCCATACTACACTACTGCAAGTGGATTTATCTCCCTACTGCAAGTTGCTAAGTTTATTTTTTAGTCTTGGAGAATTTCACTCACACACCTATCTCCAATACCCTAGCTTAAGCTAGTGTTGGTGTAATACTAGTAAAATCAAAAGACGAGCCTAGTTTCTTTTATTATCACGTTAGTTTCAAGTGGTTTTTGTTTACAAATTTTGGATGCAACATGAAAGTTATATGGTTTTAAAGACTCTTTTTAGTAACCTTGATGCAACGATATGCAAATTTTCCTTTTCACTTCAATTAATGCTAACTAGAGGAGGGTAAGAGTTTTTCACACCACACCAATGCCTATGATAGTGCACCTCTCACTAAATTATTAAATGAGACAAATCCAAAATTTATAAATATGCTGACCCAAAAATCAAACCAAAGATGGAAAATAACTGAAAAGATTCCAAAAAAAAGCCCTCAGGCTAGAACGACAAGCACTTCAAAAATGTCAAATCTAGGAAAAAAACGAAGAAGAAAACACACTCAAGCAATGAAAAAGAAAAATAAAAGTGGAAAAAAAGGAAATGTAAACAAGTTATGGATGTAGTACAATGGCTCAATCAAGGAAAATGTTGTAAAAGGTAAAAAACATACCCTAGAGGGAGGAATGCCTAAACACGATTAAATGATAGTGATAAGAAGTAATGGAAACACACTCAAATAAATTTTTCTAGATGGCAACTACATAGCCAATAAAAAAGGAAAAAAGGATCTGAAAGTGAGATATGAAAAATGTCTAATAAGTCACTGAAAGTATCCAAATAGATGTGAGAATGAAGTCTAGAGGAAAAATCCAATCCTCAAAAAAAGCACAAAAATATATTGCATAAAATATCAAAAGACAAGAGTGATGAAATACCCCAAATAAACTGTTTCGAAATGGATTAGAGAAACATTAACCAACTAATCAAAAATAGAAAATTAGAGACCAAACAAATCTATAATAGACCATAAAATGATGAGAAAATGAATTCTTAAAACAAAAAAAATAATTTCCTTAATATAACGAATCTACGTGAATGAAATCAGACACGAGAAGACAAATTTGGGCTACAATTAGCAACAGTGGAAAGCCAACAAAAACCCAAAGCTCATAAAAAACTTTGCAGAGGATAAATTTTAGTTTTTAACGCTAGAAGTCTAGTCTCATGGATCAACCGTGCAACCAAATACTGGTCAATCGTTTAAAAGGGAAAGCCAACAATAAAAAAGTTACTGTCTCTTATATGTAGTGTTTTTCCAATGAGTGGGGAAAACATTCATCTAGGTAACTTCAATCGGCCATAAAATCCTCTTATGGAGTCCATTTTCAATGGTTTTTTTGTTTTAGTACAAAATCATGAGGAATCCAGATATTTTGTCAGTTCAATCAAATAACGTATATAAAATTCCATAATTTTATTTTAAACGATAGATCTTTTATTCTATCGTATATAAAATAACAAACTCAGGATCTAAGACTAGTTGAGATATGAAGCAAGTAAAGCCAACGGAGATTAAAAAAAAAATCCAAAAATCCACAGAGAACTCAATGGAACAACATAGAAAACCATATCCAAAGAAAAAGAGTTTAGATATAAATAAAAAGAGGGAAAAAAGAAAAAAACTCCTTTTGAAAACACCAATTTTGTTGCAATGAATTTTGCAAGGAGCTATTGCTCCACAATCCTATGTCTGAAAGGATAACATACAACAAAAGAAGAATGACTAATATATATATATATATATATATATATATATATATATATATATCCCAACCCAATGCTCATACATGCAACATACAAATAGATCTAGATGTTATGAGATAAAAATGTGCACCTGACCTCCTCGAGATCGGTGAAGGTTTTTTAGCTCGATGCAAAATCCCAACGCTCTACTCAAATGATATACTTCCTCCACACTTGATCTCAATACATGCACACAATAAATAACATAAAAAAAATAGTTTATCCATAGATCCATCCTTAATCATCATACTCACAATAAAATGTTATCCCATAAAGGGGAAGAAAGATCAACAATATTGTAGCATAAAGAGATTGAACATGAGCTAGTAAATTATTTGAGCACTCTTTTAGTGGAACCACATCCACATAGAGATGAATTAATCTACTCTATCACCAAGAATATTATTTCTCTTGTGTCCCCAACCCAAAATGATGCCTTAATGAGGAAAATATATTTGAAGGATGTATAAATTTATCTCAACGATATGTTGAAGAATAGAGCCCTTATCTTCGATGGATTCACCATAGAGTATTTTTCGGGCTTGTTGGCACTTTTTGGGAACTGAGATATGGGAAATTGTGGAAGATTCTAGAAGAACATCATTGGTTCTATAGGCCATGAATGCCACATTTGTATAATTGGACCCTAAAAAGTAGAAAGTTGATGACCCAAGCCAATTTTTTCATATCGCCCTCTACAATACAATCTACAAGATCAACATTATGTTGATAGTCAATATGTTGAAACCTATCTCGGCATTAATTATTTCAACAAAGAAGTTAGGCTATGTTGAAGGAGGGAAGCTAGTATTATAGCACGAAAATCCCTCTTGCTTATATATTTTTGAAAGCATTGGAACCTTTGATCCTATCCCTCATATCCACTTCCATTTCCACAACATTGGTCAACGAATCCTCCTCTAAATCTTCACTCCTTGAACAGGAATTAGGCAAGGTGATATCCTTTTTCCCTTTCTCTTTATCTTGGTTATTAAAGGTAGAGGATGGGCTATGAATTTAGTAGTGGCTAATTGAAAAATAAAAGGGTCAAGGATATTTATTGAAGTTTAGTATAGGATCCCAAGAAGAAATTTTGGATGACACGATGCTATTGGGATGTCTGATAGTCAAATACGAAACAAAATTTAGCATAGTTCTGAAAGAGTTCATGGAAAATTCAAGGATACGGATCAACCTCCTCAAATCTGATATTTTTTCTTTAATACACCCCTATATTTCAAAGTTCATATCACCAAAATTATTAACTATAAATGTACACCAGTAATTCCATCTATCGAGGAGATTTATTAAAAAACAAGTCTCTTAAAACTGAGACTTAGACATCTTCATTTAGAATTGTCTAACCAAATTGACAACTAGACTTTTTATTCTATTAAAACTATAGATTATATGGTGTTGCTTAAGTCAGTAATTCAATATTTTCCTATAAATCTCTTCTCTTTTCTGGATAGTATGAAATGAATTTTGAACCAAATCCACTCACTACAATAATCCTTTATCTCAAGGGGAAATGCCAAAGAAAAATTGTGCCTTGGTCTCATGGGAAACATTTTTCTACCTAAAATCCTAAGGAGATTTGGGGCTAAGAGATTTAGAGAATACTGGCATAACATTGGGAGAAAAACTTTGGTGAAAATGGCTCTAAGGTGGTCAAAAAATATGATGGTTCATTCAAGAAAAATAATATGGTGAATTTATCCATAGTAGTAAATGTGCGTGAACACAATAGTTGCCCTTGGGTTCATCTATATTTTTCGAATGAATTTTGCAAGGAGATATTTCTCTGTAATCTTTTTTCCGAAAGGATCACCAGACAACAAAAGGAGAATGGATAGTGGATATATAAATAGATCCAAAATCAATGCTTGCACATGCACCATACAAATATATCTAGATGTTTTGAGAAAAAAATGTGCACCTGGCCTCCTCACAGATCGTTGAATGGTTTTTAGCTTGATTCAGAATCCCAACGCTGTACTCAAATGATCTAATTTTTCCACATTCGATCTCAATAATTGCACACAATCACAAACATGCAAATATGACAAGTGATCTTGCTTAAAACATCATTAACTCGGAACTTCATATAAATCATAAGAATTATTTCTACAAACATATAGATATAGATAAGGAACATGAATTTATATTAATCTAAAAGAAAAGTACAAGTATACCTTCCCTTCGGTCTCCTATCCAAAACTGACAAATTTTCTCCACTACGACATGAAAAATATGAACTCCAGCATCATAGCCATCATAAGCTTAGTATCTCTTAGTAAGAATCTAGATCTGAAGCATAAAATCAAAATTCCCAAGAATCTAGCTCTCTATATCTCTCAAGTGTCACAGTATAAATATGATGAAGAGAGCTCCTAGGAGGATGAATGTGGATGTTCAGGCTATGGAGTAGTTATCCAAACTTCTCTATGATAAGGCCTGAAAAACTCGAATAAGTGTTGAGTCGAACTGATGTCCTAGGAACTGGAAGACTCTACAAGGATTCCCCAAGTTGCAGGCACAGGACAAAGACATAAAGACTATTTTTTCTCCCATAAGGTGGTCCTGCAAGTGAATGGAAGGTTCTAGTTGCTCTCATAGAGTCATCATCTGTGCGATTAGGTTTCATGACTGGAAAAAGGTCTGAGCCCTAAGTAAAATACCAGTCAATGTGATGTCTCAGAGGCATTATTCCTAGGGAGAAAAATAGGTTGAGAATAGATTCCCCCTAATGTATGAGATCATAAGAGAATGTTATGGATGAAATACACTATGAAAAAGATCAGAGGTTAAACTAGGAGTGAGGAGACAAAGCCAAGAATTTGGATCGAAATACACTAGAGTTGAAGTATCATATGTACTGATAACATCACCGAGGTGGGGATACCCATGCTCAGTCACCAGAAGATACTAAACATGGCTTCCATAAGATACATTGCAGATCCATATCATGAAATGCTAGAACATGGCCATGAAAGACACACATAGTGATATATGTGACTCAAGAAATAGATCATAGCCACCAAAAAATATATTGTGGATATGTGTCACAGTATACATCAGTAGGAATATGGATTCATGACAGAGATAAAATTGCCCATATATCATTCAAAGTACATGAATGATACATAACTCTAATGTAGCCTAGTGAGCGTGCCATATAAGTGTGATATTTCCCTAGCCCAATTTCTTAGACATAACCCCAATGGTACGAATCTACATCATGAAAATAGATATTTTTAGGTCAAACATGGTAAAAACCATGTGATTATCGGTTGATGCAGAAAACAATTAATAGACGCGAGGGAGTCCACCAATGAGGAAATTGGACCCTAAGGTACCTAGTGTAGTCCACTAAGTATGGATAGATGACATGACATCGAACACCAGTGAACTCAACCAATCAAGAGCCAATTATTTAAACCCACTGTTGATTGCAAGGAAGCTTGCCACTAAGGTCTGCAAGCTCCAAGGTACCGCTTGTTCCTATATCAAGCTCGTGGATAATGATTTGAATTCGAGAGGAGAAGATTCCTTGAAAGAGGGATTTGATATATACCTCATCACTCGATAGAGAATAGACCAAGGTGATGTGATGTATGGATGAATTCATGAAGTTATGAATTACAACTGACATAGGGATGGTTGACTCAAAAATTTCAACAAGATACGGGAGATGACTGACAAAGGCTAAGACAACACAGGAGTGACACGACACAAGAGTGACTTGGAAGTATTAATAATGACCACAGTGTGATATCATGAAAATTCATAGGAGGAATCGTGGTGTGCTCTGACATGACTAGAAGAGTAACTGAACAGAGGAGTAGACATATGTATGGTATGGCTCCTAGGCAAGGTAAAACCAAACCGTGAGACAATGAAACAAACAGGTGACATGCTCATGGGAGACACAAAGGATGTTTTAATTTGATGAGTAATAAAAATTATTTTCCCTTCCTTCTCTTTTTATAAGTTCCTTTCTGATAAAGCAATTCTCCAATCCCGAAAAAAAGATAAAATTATACAAAGGGGAACCTCCTAGCCATAGAAGACTAGGGTATTCCTTTTTCGTAACTAGTCCATCCCATTCAGGAAAAGGGTTAAAATTATACTATATATACAATGGTGTACTTTTACGAGCATTAAGGAGACATATTCACTCAACAATATTGTCTAAATTACATATTCTGAAAATATATTAATGGAAACTCCTCCTAGAGGAACAAGTGGTAAAAAGGATAACAACTAGCTTCGATAATTGTGGAACTACTCATGATAAAGAGGACCAGAGGCTGGCTAATAGTTCCACTCATTACAAAGATTCCTCCAAGAAAGGGTAAAACACCAAGTGAAAGCGAATGGGAGGCCAAGAAGGCGATGATGATGGAAGAGAAAACCAAGGCTTAATCTACAAAAATAGGATGATAAAAATTGGCTATCACAAGGGATAAAATTTTGGGATCCTCCTGGGGTATAGAAAAAAATATGATGAAGAAGAGGACATGTGGCTCATATTCTAAGTCATTTTGGGTCAAAAGGAGGGATTCCGAGAAGAGGAATAAAATCAACTACATGGCCACCAAGATGGCAAGGAGGTGCTATACTATGGTATCCATGATTAGGTGAGCTCTACCACCAAGCAATGACATGCATAATGTAAAATGGCTAAAGTCTCAACTTGACGGGATCAGACCTAAGGTATAAATATGGAACTTGTAAGTTTTAACCCTGCATAGAAATTAACTACAAACAAATTCTTAAAAATAGAAAATAAACTGTGACGAGAAGATAAACAGGAAACACATATACATAGATATTTTCCCCTAGATCCCAAAAATGGGACTACCAAAATGATTTTTCGTTATATTCATTTGAATGTTACAATACATGTATATACATGCCGAAAAATTCATAAACTCCAATCCATTAACACTATATGAGAACACAATCGTATTTTCCTTGACCAAATTTACAAAATACCAAAGATAGAAAACCATCATGCCCAAAACCATGTGCAAAAACCATGCACAAAACTATAGGTAGGTCTTCCCACCTAATATAGGGTCCAAAGGATATAACACACACCCAACAACACTGATGATCAATAATGAATTGATGACAATGATGTATGACCTACCTCTATATGCCAATTTCAAGAGAAACACACCTAAGATCCAATGGATTTCATAGTACAAAGACCACCCTATCTTGTAAAAACCATCCAAACGTCTAAATGTATGGTTAAATCACATAGTGGAAGAAATAAACATGGATGGGGTAAAAAAAAGACTATATTTATTTTATATTTTGGATTTTATAATTTTTTTGGATTTTTGGCATAAATAAGGCATGCCAAACACTCGCATCACACACCAAACCAAAAAGAGATAAAGCATCACAATCCTATGTACAATATATATAAGTGAAACATAGTTTAGTAGGTCATGCTAAGGTGTGCCCATAGATAGACACATGCCAAGGATTTCCATACATGAACTCATGGAATAGTGGTGGTACCATATGGCTAACCAATGTGGGGCCATGCCAAAGGAAATAAAAATTCCCCAATATGGAAAGGTTGACCATGCCAGGGACATTCTAACATAGTTAGGTTGTCAAAATTAACCTGCAGACATAAGGAAGGATCAAGACATAAAGGAGGTAGAAGACATTCATTGATAACTGGAGAGGAGTTGGATAATTCATTATCAAGTTCAGTAGTGGAAGCCAAGAATTGAATCGGTCCAGGGGTGGCACATCCAAGGAGGGATGAGGAGATGCCCCTTGAGTTGATTCAACATTTTATTTTCAAATATCTACCTTTTCCAAGTCAGGAATGGTAGAGACATGAAGAGGCATAATATCCCTAGCATTATGGATAGGTGAATCCATGACCTCAAGATGACTTGTCGAGGAGGTTTGTCATCGAGGGAGTCATGCGGAACACTCGTGTGGGAAAAGGCAGATCACCATATTCCATATTGTGATGGAGTTTTTAACTAGCATCAGGAGGTATTGATGGGACTACTAGTTAGAAAATATCTTCTACAATAAGTGGGCAGGGAGGCTCACTAGATTGATCAACTTCCATAAGATCAGGTGACACCACCCAAGGATCAAGAGGTCTATGGGATATATAGGTGTTAGAAAATATCAAATGCATAAGAGCTTTAGAAAAGGATGAAGGAATTATAAAAAGAGATGATATTTTAGAGGAGTCCCTGCTAACACTCCGATACTAACCAGAGTTATCTTCCACAAGTGGTATTGAGTTCCCTGTTTTGTAAATTTGGCTCGATGGCACGCAATAGTCAAGCTAGTCAATAGTGACAATATTTCCTTCTTGAGGAAATTAGAGGACATGGAATATGCATGAAACAACAGTGTTCAGGGCATAGAACCAGCTATGGTGAAGGAGGAGGTTATATTCCAAAGGATCATTGACGATTCAACATCAACACAAAATATTTTACCTCATAGCTCAATTGAAAACTTGGGAAGAACCACCTTAGGTACAATGTTGTGTATGTCAAAGGATTAGAGAGTGGTATTAGAATTGGCGAGTGCTGGAGAGCTAAGAGCCTTCGAGCATGATGCTGACATGACAAAGGTGGAAGAGCCTTCATCCACCAAAGTGCCATGAATATTCTTATGGAAAATACACATGGTAATCTGAAAGGCTATCTGATAGGAAATTTACAAGGCATCCTTGTCAAAATTTAATGTAATCAGGTTCGATTCAGAAGGATCTACTCTACCAAATACATACAACAATGCCTCAGGTTGCTTGGGACAACTTTTCAAAACTTCCAAGGCAAACATGGGATAAGGGGCCTGAGAAATATATTCAACAATATTGTAATGTTGAGCATCCGGGGAAAATTGGTTGTGTGTTTTCTTACAAATGACATCCTTGGGGGGCTATAAAAAGGTTCCATAGGTTTATATAACATGAGAGGTCTAGTGGAAGTAGGTGGAGTAGGTGATTCCTTAGGATAATAAATCAACACAGGAACATGATATGATTGTTCTCACGTGGTCACATTAACATCTTCTTTGCACATAAAGATGTAGAAACTATTGGTAGAATTGGAAAATCACCCCTTATTTTCCTCTTGCCAAGGTGGAGTAGGTTGGGAAACCATTTTTTTTTGCAGTTGTGAAGGAAATATATGATTTAAAACATGAGGCTATTGGATAGATTGTGGTGGTGCAAGAATCCTATTAACTTCATCCATCCGAGGGAATTCGTGAGTAAGATGTTCACCTTGACAAATCTGACAGGGGAATTTAACCTTTTAACATCACTCACTAGTGCCCCCTCCCTGATTTTCAGGGTCTTGTTGAGTTTCTTGATTAGTTTGATTTTTACTTTTGTTCTTCTTATTATTTTTACCACCAGTTTGTTGGGATTTCGTAGGTTTTTTTGACTTCACCATAAGAAAGTCGATGGAGTTCTCAGAAGAAGGTTCTTTAGTAGAGTGAGACGTGCTTGTGAGGGCTTACGATATAATGATCAAGTGCCCAAGTTGAGCAGCATGTGGGCTCAAGGAATTGAAAACAAACCCAATTATACCATCATGATGTGGTCTAGAAGTACATTTAGGTAGGTCAATGGAAGTCCTAGGGGACTTAGGCAATACTTCATAAAATTTTCCCCACTTTTAATAGATCAAATCTAGTTGTTGGGTAGCTAAGATAACTTTATCCTAAGTGACAAACCTAAACCAAGCATATTCTTTGAAATTTGAGGTCTCAAGGATCGAATGAACCATTTTCCTAAAATATCATCAGGAAGCATGGTCCTAAACATCCTCGTGCGATGATGTCATTCGTGAATATGGATAGAAATCAAAGTGGCATCATATTTTTAAAATTTTGACAAGAGGTCAGTTTCAAGATCATATCTTGTAGGAAGTTGGAAGTGTGTCAAAAATTTATGAGCTAAGGATGAGAACTCACTTAAGGACGTGGTATCAAATTTGATGTACCATTTGGAAACATCCCCGGTCTAATTCCATTGGAGAAAGTGTAGTTTATTTGAATCGTCTATTAAAGAGTTGGATAAACACCATAGATGATGGGTAGTAATGTGAGGAGACAGATTCTCCCCAGGATTTCCTTCAAATTTGGATATGTCAGAAGGAAATTTTGCGAGCATAGGTGGCCACCGGAGATCATGTCTTATTGTTTCATTGGTTAACCTAGCCAAAGAGAAGATAGAAGTCATAGGTAGCAGAACTATCTGGCCAACCTTGAGGTCCCCCCCATATAATGATTGTGATATTGTGGTTGTTGACCTTGGCAAGGATTCGTCCCAACATATAAAACATGTGGGCCAACATAACTAGTAAAATGAGTTTTCCCCTAGGGTAAGTTCCACCAGAGATAAATGTATCTCGGAGAGCATGGATGCAAGCATAGTTGTACCAGGGACAATACTAGTAGTAGTGTTGCCCCTAGTAAACTAGCCATTCTAGAAAAATTGCTAGAAGGTGGTGCCCCTATAAATAACGAATTGTACTAGGATTGTGACATACTAGAAGATGCGTTTCCCCCATGATGTCTCCGAGAAACTGATGAACCACTCTCCCCCCCCCCCCCACAACCTCGCTCTCGCATATTTCTAGAAGGTACACCACTTATCTGAGGGATAAGAATGGTAGGCTAAGAAAAGCTAGGAGAAAAAATTTACGACTCTATAACTTGACTAGGATGAATAACCATGGTCGAAATAGATGACAGAGTAGGAATGGAGAAATTCAGAATTTTTTTTGGAGCTATAGGCGAAACTAGTTGAATGCCCCAAGAATATGTGAGAGGTGTAGACAGAGGAGTAGGTATTGCCCCATTAAAAGGTGGAAATTATGATATGGCAGCTAAAATTTTTGATGGAGAAGGTAAATATGTCATAGAATCTACCATAATATAGACAACTAACAATAGTTAAAAGGTATAATCAGGTGTGGAAACGTTGGGGCTTATGCGCAACAAGTAAAGTCCTAGTGGATTGGTTAAAGGTGGATTGGAAGGAGTAGTAGAATCGGCTTCCAAAGTTTCACTAGAAATTAGATAAATATTAGAAGGACCAATTATGGATTCAAAAACTACTTTTTGAACTAAGTATTGAGCACCAAAAGGAACTCTCCATAGAGGAGTGACAATTCCACCTCATTGAGAAGGAAAACCGTGAAGACGATGTGACTGGCAGAAAATAAATTAAGTCAGGGTGAAAATCTATAAATTAACACAATTATGTTAGTGCAAACACCTTAAGCCCAATACTATTGACTCGAACCAAACAAAACATACTAGAAACGTCATAAAATATAAGCACACACAAACCATAATATAAATAAGCTTGTGGTGGGAAAATTATGCTAGCAACCTTCTTCCTAACCCTTTTAGCTACTAATTCGATGTAAGTGCCCTTACTTTCAGTTTTCAAGGCTAGAAGTCCAATCACAAGGATCATTTATGCAACCATATACTAGTCACTCATATAAAAGAGCAAGCCATCAACCAAAAATTTATAGTCGCTTGGATGTAGTGTTGTACTAGCTTCTAGGGGGAAATTTGACAAGATGACTCGAATCAACCATAAAATCCTCATACGAAGTCCATTTTGAGTGCTTTTCGTTTGTTTATTTTTGGACAAAATTATGAGAGGAATCCAGATATTTGGTCAATAAAATCAAATTAAGTTTATAAAAATTCAGAATTGTATTTTAAACTAACCATTTGTTATTCTCTCGTATAAAAATAAGACAAAACTCCAGATCTAATATCAACTCATATCTACAACAAGTAAAAAAAAATGGAGATAAAAAATAATCCAAAAATCCATAGAGAACTTAATGGAAGACCATAAAAAAACCAGATCCAAAGAAAAAGGGAAGAGATGTAAAGACAAAGAGGGAAAGAAAAAAAAACTCTTATTGAATGCACCAATTCTATTGCAATGAGTTTTTCAAGGATATATTACTCCACAATCCTCTTTCTGAAAGGATAACCAGATAGAAAAAGGAGAATGCATAGTGGATAGATATATATATCTCAACTCTGTGCTCACACATGAAACATAAAAATAGATCTATATGTTGTGATAAAATGTGTGCACCTGGATTCTTCATAGATCGGTGAAGTGTTTTGAGCTCGATGCAAAATGCCAATGCTTTACTCAAATGATCCACTTTGTCCACACTTGATCTCAATACATGTACATAGTCACAAATATGAAAAGATGACGAGTGATGTTCCTTAGAAGATCATTAGTTCAAAACATCATATAAATAATAAGAATTATTGTTGCAAACATGTATATAAAGAGAAGGAACATGAATTTATGTTAGTGTAAAAGTAAAGTATAAGTATACCTTTTCTCAAGCCTCCTCTTAAAAAACCAGCAGAGTCTCCCCATTATGAAAAGAAAAATATGAACTTGAGCATCATAACCCTCACAAGCTTAGACTCTCTTAGTAAGAATCTAGATCTGAAAGATAAACTCCAACATACCCAAGACTCTAGCTCTGTATGGCTAGCCTTACCCTCTCAAGTGTCCTAGTATAAATACAATGAAAAGAGCTCCTAGGAGGATGGATGTGGATGCTCAAGGTGACCAGAAGTTATGGAAACTTCTGTACGATAATTTCTATCCATCTCAAATAAGTGATGAGTCGAACTAATCTCCTAGGGACTCTAAGACTATTAGGTCCCTATATTACTATTATAGTCCCTTATTCTTCTTAGTGTAACCCCCTTACTATTATTTTTGTACCCCTGTAACCCCCATATTTTTATTATTATGCCCTTACATTATTCTTGCTAGGTCGGCTAGGATTACATTGTGGCCCCATGCACTCCTATATAAGAAAGGGGGTTTTGGTAATTTGTATCATCCAAGAATTGTTCATTTATGTAATGTATTGGAGGTTTACCCCTTGAAGTGGCTTATTTTTAAGGCGTTGATCTATCTTTTCTTCTATTTTTGCAGTTGGTTTCATAACATTTGGTATCAGAGCTTTGGATTATAGGGTTTCACTGCTCCAAACTGGTCATTGTGGAATTTTTGCTATAATTTTTTTTTTACCAAGGTTCAGAAGCGGAAATTTTTACAGCACAAAGGTGAAATGGTGAGGAACGTCATGTACAAATTTCAGATCTTGGTTCGCAATATTTTAGAAGATATGATCTATGGAATTTAGGATCTTTTCAGGCTCTCTAATTTCACCTAATCAGGTCATCATGGAATTTTCGCAATAACGTTTTGTCTACGAAGTCTTAGAAGTTGAAATTTTTATAAAGTGAAGCCAAAATCCTCTGGAACTTCCTGTGAAAATTTCAAATCTTGGCTCACATTATTTTCAAAGATATGATCTTTGGAAGGTAGGCTTTGTTTAGGCTCCTGAATTTCATCTCAAAGAGGTGACCTTGGGAAAGTCATTATAACTCTCCCTCTGAGCATCAGATTATAATTCCATAGAAAGTGGACATAAGTACACAGACCTTAGTCTCTTGTATATCAATTTCAGAGCCAAAGGAGAAACAATGAGACATGGCATGCCGTACAAGTGCACTCTAAAAAACAAGTCCATAATTAGGTCATTATGGGAGATTTGGCATAGGTTTGAGTTGAAGTATCCAAATCAGGTAATACCTAATGCATTCGAAAGAAGATTCAGAGGGCTACTACAAGATTAAATTTTAGATATTGAAGATCCACAATTACAGAAATAATTCAGTTTCAATATTGAGCTCCTCAAAAGGAAGAAAAATGTGCGTATTTTGTTTCCAGATTCCATAAGTCTTGTTTGAAAAATCAGTTTTAAGTGGTTCCAAAGGCCTATTGAGCATAGTATTGGGTTCTAAAATTCACCCTAAAAATAATTCAACACCCATTAAGCCCTTAGAATACTCTACTATGACTCATGAAGATGAAGAATTGCAACATGATCTATCAAAATTACGAGAGCAAGTGCACCAAATTATGCTCTCACAAAGAGCAAAAAAAAATTAAATGGAAGATTTGAAGAAAGGAATGGAAGAAAATATGGATGGTTTGAAGAATAATATGGATGGTTTGAAGAAAGTCGTGGAAGCTAATATGGATGGCATGGAAGCTAGCATGGAAGCTAAGATGGATGACATGGAAGGAAAAATGAAAGACAACATGGAAAACATGAAGAATGATCTACAATCTGACATGGAAGGTTTGAAAAAGTTGATACAAAAAATGTTTTCTAATGACGAAAAGGTAGTAGGGGAAACTCATGATGAGAAAAAAAAAAAATTTAATCCTGATTTCATAAACCGTAATGTTGGATTGAAGAACCACCATATTCGAAAGATGGATATGAGGAAGTTTGATGGCAAGGATCTTGTAACATGGATACTATAGATGGAGCAATATTTTGATCTCAATAATGTGAAGAACACACAAAATGTATGCATTTCAAATTTACATTTAGAAAAAAAAACATTTGTATGGTATCGATGGCTTTTCTCCCGTAAACATATTGTCACTTGGTCAATTTTGACAGAGGAAATGATAGCACATTATGAGGATACAAAGAGTGTTAGGTTCCTGTATTACTAATATAGTCCCTTATTATTGTTAGTATAACCCCCTTACTGTTATTATTGTACCCCTGTAACCCCCATATTGTTATTATTTTTCCCTTAAATTATTATTGTTAGGTCGGCTAGGATTACATTGTGGCCCCATGGACTCCTATATATAGAAAGGAGGTTTTGTAATTTGTAACATCCAATAATTTTTCATTCATTTAATGTATTGGAGGTTTCCCCCTCAAAGTTGCTTATTTCTAAGGCGCTGATATCTCTTTTCTTCTATTTTTGGAGCTGGTTTCACAACATTTGGTATCAGAGCTTTGGATTCTAGGGTTTCGTTGCTCCAAACAAGTCATCGTGGAATTTTCGCTATAACATTTTTATACAAAGGTTCAGAAGCTAAAAATTTTAGAGTGCGAAGAAGAAAGCCTAAGGAACATTGTCCCAAAATTTTAGAGCTTGGTTCGCAATAGTTTCGGAGATATGATTTTTTGAAGTTAGGACTTTTTGCAGGCTCCTGAATTTCACTTAAAAAGGTCATCCGGAATTTTCGCTATAAATTTGTTTCTACGAAGGTTCAAAAGCTTCAATTTTTAGAGAGTAAAGCCGAAATCCTGAGGAACATTTTCGCAAAATTTCAGAGCTTGGTTCGCAATATTTTCGAAGATATGATCTGTGGAAGTTAGCTCTTTTTGAGGCTCCTGAATTTCATCTCAAAGAGGTGATTGTGGGAAAATATTCATAACTCTCTCTCTGAGCATCAGATTGGAATTCTATAAAAAGTGACTGGAAGTACATGGACTGTAGTTTCCTGTCTATAAATTTCAGAGACAAAGGATCAAACAGTGACACGTGGCAATTCGTACAAGTTCGCTCTACTGAAATAGTCCATAATTAGGTCATTGTGGGAGAATGGACATAAAGTTGCCTTGAAGAATCCAAATTAAGTCAGACTTGTGGAATTTGAAAGAAGGTTATAGGCTAAAATATTCTAGTTCAAACAATATTGCCAGAACTTGATGAGGAAGGAAAAATCATATTGGAACCTGAGGCCGTCATGGAAACAAGAACTTGACAACTATTAAATTGATCAATTTTAGAGTATCTCATCAAGTGGAAGAACTTACCCACTGAAGATTCTACATGGGAGGATGATAATTTTATATAGAAGCACCCAAAGCTACTCAAGCGTTGAGGACAACACGTTTTTGAAGGAGAGGGGCATGTTAGGTCCCTATATTACTAGTATAGTCCCTTATTGTTTCTAGTGTAAGACCCTTATTGTTATTACTGTACCCTTGTAACCCCCATATTGTTATTATTGTGCCCTTAAATTATTATTGTTAGGCCGGCCAGGATTACATTGTGGCCCCACTAAGATTACATTGTGGCCCCATGGACTCCTATATATAGAAAGGAGGTTTTGTAATTTGTAACATCTAAGAATTGTTCATTCATGTAACATATTAGAGTTTTCCCCCTCTAAGTGGCTTTTTTCTAAGGTGTTGATATCTCTTTTCTTCCATTTTTGGAGCTGGTTTCACAAAAAAGAGAAACACCTTCTTTAGAAAATTGATAAATCTAAAACAAAAGGTTTCAATGGTGGAGCACATTGAGGACTTCAAAAAATTGAATATAAGGGTAATTGATATTTCAGAGAAACACAAGATTGATGTCTTCATAGGGACTTTAAAGGATAACATCCAACATGAAGTTCCTGTTTTGGAACCTGATTCATTAGAGAAGGCATTCAGGTTGGAAAGAAAAATTGAATGTAAAATTATGGCGACAAGGAAGCCTACCACTCACATCTATAAAGATGGAAGTGTTGCTACTCCTATACTTCCACACCCTACAAGGTTGACACCACAACAATTGGAAGAAAAAAGAGAAAAAGGGATTTGCTACATTTGTGATAGCAAATACACTAAAGGTCATAAGTGTGCTGAGAAGAAATTATTTTACATAGATTGTGAAGAAGAGGAAGAAAATGAACAAGAAAATTTAAAATAAGAGGATATACACCAGGAACCAACCCTAGAAGAAGAAGAAATGAGTCTGGCCATATCGTGTAATGCATTGGCAGGAATTACCACTACTCAAAATCTCAAGATGGAAGGACATATCAAGAAGAAAAAGGTAATAGTGTTGATTGATTCGGGTAGTACCCATAATTTTATTCATTGTAAGGTAGCCAAGGAATTGAATTGTTTCCTATACCCAACACCAGAATGCAGGTGATAGTTGCAAATGGAGGAACTATCAATTGTTCTGGAAAATACCATAATGTCAAGCTAGCCATGTGGGAATCTGTATTGAATAGTCCAATGTTTTCCGTTAAAATGGGAGGTGCTAATGTTGTACTAGGAGTATAATGGTTACAATCTTTGGGGATGGTAGCTTTTAATTTTCAAGAAATTTTCTTGAATTTTTTTTTGGGAAGGAAAGGAAATAAAATTATGGGGTATCACAGGGAAGCTGGGAAAGATAATAAGGTCTAATGTCATGAAAATGCTTCTAAATAAAGAACAATGAGGCGTAATTGCATAATTATGCTCACTAGAAGTTCCAACATCAAAACCATATATTTATCCATATCTCCAAATAAATTTGGACAATCATTCCAAGGTGTTTGAAACTCCCAAAGGAATCCCACCTATTCGTGATCATGATCATGCTATTCATTTTATTCCAGGAAGTATTCCTCCAAACATCAAGCCTTACAGATATCGTTATGACCAAAAGGGAGAAATTGAACGTATGATTACAAAAATGTTAGAGGCTGGTATAATTCAACCTAGTCAAAGTTCTTTCTCTTCTCTAGTAGTATTGGTGCACAATAAGGATGGATCATGATGCATGTATCTAGATTATAGGGAGTTCAATAAGCTCACTATTAAAGATAAATTTCCCATTCCTATTATTGATGAATGATTGGATGAATTACATGGAGAAATTTATTTTAATAAGTTGGATCTTCGTTCAGGATATCATCAAATTAGAATGAAGACTGAAGATATTCCTAAAACAGAATTTCAAACTCATGAGGGTCATTATGAATTTTTTTCATGCCTTTTGGCCTTACCAATGCACCTTTTACATTTCAAGTGTTGAAGAATTCCATTTTGAAACCCTTCCTTAGAAAATTTGTGCTAGTATTTTTTGATGATATACTAATCTACAGCAAGTCTTGGAAGGATCATGTTGAACATTTTGACAGGGTGCTCAAACTATTGGAGGAGAAACAATTATATGCGAAAACATCCAAACATTTCTTTGGAGTACAATAGGTGGAATATCTGGCTCATATTGTATCTCATGAGGGTGTTAAGGTAGATCCTAACAAAATTAAACCCATTAAGGAATGGAAAGTCCCCACAACCATAAAGCAGCAACGCAGATTTCTTGGGTTAATAGGATAATATCACAATTTTGTTAAGAATTATGGGAGAATAGCAGCACCTATAACAACACTATTAAAGAAAGATGCATTTTCATGGACTCCTAAAGCAACTAAGGGCTTTGAATATCTTAAAGAGGCAATGTGCCTAGCACCAGTCTTAGCTACACTAGACTTCAAAAAAACCTTTATTGTGGAATGTGATACCTCAGGAAATGGAATTGGTTTTGTTTTGATGCAAGAAGGAAGAACCATTTCTTTTGAAAGTATTCCAAAAAAAATAAAGTATTTACAAAAGAATATTTATGAGAAGGAAATGTTGGAAATACTACATGCACTAAAGAAATGACGACCTTACCTAATGGGAAGACACTTCAAGGTAAAAATTGATCATGATAGTCTTAAAAACTCTTTGGAACAAAGACTATATTCAGAAGAGCAACAAAAATGGGTCACAAAGATGTTGGGTTATGACTTTGAAATAATCTACAAAAAAGGGAAGCTAAATGTTGTTGCAGATCCACTCTCAAGAAAGGATGAAGAGGTGGAAGCATTGCTTTGTGCCATTTGTATTATCCAACCAGATTGGATAACTAAAGCTAGGGGTGAATCGAGGAAGGATGAAGAAGTGTCGACACTCATTGAAAAGTTGCAGCAAGATCCTACTACATCTAATACATTTAGTTGAAAAAATTACTCCTTATTGTACAAAGATCGCTTATATATTTGCAATAATTCCCAATTAAAACAAAAGATTCTTTTCGAATTGCACACTTCTCCTTTAGGAGGACGCTCGGGATTTTTAAAATCTTACCACAGTGTGAAGAAAGAAGTTTTTTTGGATAGCCTTTAATCTGATATTCAAAATTTTGTGGCAGAATTTTTGGTTTTCCAGCAAAAATAAATTGAGACAATTAAGACCCCCGGTATGCACACTTTAGTGCATTATCTCATCCATTTAAAGCAAGAACATTTGCTACTTCATTTATGGAAACAATTCGAAATATACATGGAAACCCAAAGATTATTGTAAGTGACAGAGATCCCATTTTTACAAGAAATTTTTGGACATAATTATTTTCTTGTTTGGGTACTCAACTAGCTCATAGCTCATCTTATCATCCTCAATCCGATGGTCAAACAGAGAGAGTGAATAGATGTTTGGAAGGATATCTTCGTTGTTTTGTATCTGATAAGAAAGCACAATGGGTCAAGTGGTTACCTCTCTCTGAATGATGGTATAACACTTCCTTCCATACTACAGCAAAAATGACCCCATTTATGGCACTTTATGGATATCATCCACCGTCCATAACCTCTTCTTTAAGGTAAAATTATAGGGTTCAAGAAGTGGAAGATCACATCGATCATCAACAAGAAGTTCTCAAACTCTTAAAGGATAACCTAAATCTGGCACAAAATCGAATGAAACAACATGTAGATCAACATCACAACGGGAGAAGTTTTGATGTAGGATACTGGGTATTTTTATGGATACAACCATACAAAAAAATGTCCCTCAAGCAAGATAATAAGGATAATAAATTATTGCCAAAGTATTATGGTCATTACAAGGTGTTGAAAAATATTAGTACTATGGAATTCAAATTGGAGCTTCCTATTTCTTCACTAGTGCATCCATTTTTCCATATTTCATGCTTAAAGAAGGTTATAGGGGACAAAATTCCAGTTCAAACAATATTTACAGAACTTTATGAGGAAGGAAAAACCATATTGGAACCTGAAGCAGTCACGGAAATAAGAATTAGATAGCTACAAAATCGATCAATTTCAGAGTATCTAACCAAATGGAAGAACTTACCCACTCAAGATTCTACATGCGAGGATGAGAATTTTATGCGGAAGCACCCAGAGCTACTCAAGCATTGAGGAAAACACCTTTTTGAAGGAGAGGAGCATGTTAGCTCCCTATATTACTAGTATAGTCCCTTATTGTTGTTAGTGTAACCCCCTTACTATTATTGTTGTACCCCTGTAACCCCCATATTGTTATTATTGTGCCCTTACATTGTTATTGTTAGGTCGGTTACGATTACATTGTGGCCCCATGGACTCCTATATATAGAAAGGAGGTTTTGGTCATTTGTATCATCCAAGAATTGTTCATTTAGGTAATGTATTGGAGGTTTACCCCTCAAAGTGGCTTATTTCTAAGGCGTTGATCTATCTTTTCTTCTATTTTTGGAGCTCGTTTCATAACAAAGAGTCTAAAAGGATTCCCCCAGTCGTAGGAACATGACAAGGAGACAAAGACTGCAGTTGTTACCATAAGCTGGTCCTTCGAGCAATTGGAAGGTTATAGTCGCTCTCACAGAGTAATATTCCATTTAGATGGGTGTCATGACTAGAAAAATAAGGTATGAGGCCCGAATAAAAGGTCAGTCAACACGATGTCTCAAAGGCACTAACTCTAGTGAGAAAAATAGGCTGATAACATATCTAGAATTTATCATTTAAGGGAAAACACCTCAGTTAAGAATAGTGTTTTTGGGAAGCCAATGATGGTCATACTACTCTCTTTTAGTATTATTCCTAGAATTAGTTCCCTAACATTTCCTTTCAATTAGATTTCTAAGACCTCTAGGCCATAATGAAGTCCTGAGAAAAATTTCTAGTAGCACACTACTAGAAAAGAATATTTGAGGAGATAAAATGTCACTAATGGATGTTTAAGGAGGTATGGTACAATATTAAATCACATATTGAATGGGATAATCTTTAGGAAACACTCAGTTAAAAGGACACATCCTTCTCATGTCCCCTTGACAAGATTCAATGGGGTTGTGGCTCTCTTAGCTATTTTTATATTAAATAATACCAACACATATATGCAAAGTATTATCAAATCCATAGCCTACACATTTTGGCCTAAATTGGGAGATAAAATATATGGCCTAAGGTTGTGCACCTTCTATGGCTCCCTATTAGTATTAAAATTATAACAAGATGTTGTAGCTACTACAACAACCCCCCAAAAATTTTGACATATTTAAATTTTGGAGCCCCCGCTTCTCAAATTATCAAAGGAATGAAATTCTCAATTTTTATAATTTTTTTCCTTATTTAAATACTTGTTGCACTTTGTCTTAATAAATCACAATCACATTTCCTAGTAATATTGCACCTTTGCAAATTAAATCACAATCACACCTTTCATTGGTAAGCTTACACTAAAGAACCAATCGAGCCATCTCAAACCTTATCATACTCCAGAACATGACTCTGCATTCATTTGGTCTACCCTCACATGTCTGGGATAAATATATAAATGAGCTTTGACTCATGACTCATTTTATTATGTCTTTGAGTTTTAAGAGCTCCAATATATTTATTGGATAGAGATATCATTTACCATTATGGATTTTGACCATGCGAGAGCAATTATTCAAAGGTAGGCACCATCCCATAACATTTTAAATTTGTGATTTGTACATTTTCTCTGGGTTTTTGTGATTTTTATTATTTTTCATATGATCTTAAATATTCATGTGGAATTTGGTATTCTCATAATAACTTAATGTATATATGGTTAACTTCATTTTCTTTCCAAATAATTTCTCATGGGCTACCCAAACCAAGCCCCAATTAGACCTAGCGAAACCCTAACTTCCAATTCCACAATTTTGTCTCAAAATGCAAAGGTTTTGAACCTCTTCCTCAATAAGCTCATATTTTGATTTCCCCTTCGTATTTAATTTACCCCAATTGATTTCATAACCCCCCTTTATATCACACTTGTGCAACCTAGATCCTATCCTCCATCTAGTAACTAGCTTCACAATACCTGAGTGCACATCTGCTTTGTATCACACTTGCACACCTTAAGTCCTAAGCCTTACCCTTGTCAGTTGTCTTCATAAATCTTGACTTCACTTCCCCTTTGTCTCCTAACCTTATAACTTTTAAGTGTGAGTAGGATAGACATCACATACATGTGGTGTAGTGCATCACTATTTCCCTACAAAATAATACCCTTTATCACTATAAACCATAAATGTGATTAACATTATTATTTACCCTTAGTTATCGCGCCAATGCATTCTATCTTCTATCATTATCTCCATAGTATTAAAAGGCATGATTAAGATTAACGCATTCTCCACCCTCCTTGTTAGAAAGCTCGAACATCATAGCCACTAATATTTTGTTGATCCCTCTAGTGCAAAGAATCTCAATTGCAATTAAGCCACAACTCTACCCTTGTGAAGTGTGACTGTGATTAATGTTCCAACCCAATGTTGTTTTATAGGAAAATTTATATAAACATAATAGTAAGCATTGTTGAGCCACAAGAGTTCCATCTTTTTGACAGTCTTCTACCCATCTATTTCACTCCTTTTCCACTTATCCTCACATCACTACTATTTTGAAATAAAAAACCATCATAGCTACATAGATATGAAATCGGGTAAAAGGTCTAGTATTCTCTCAATTCTATATATTTTTCTTTGTAGACTTAACTTAATGTTAACGAGTTACATAATTTAACACATTTTACAGACTCACTAAAATTACGTCGCTGAAACAGAGGTTTGAATAGATCCCATGGAGGACAGACCAACCAACTCATATTCAAATATGTCGAGTGATTCCTACATATATATCCACCTATTGGGAACAATAAGAGTAATCCTAGACGAACATAACATCAAATTGAAATAGTGACATGGCACATTCAAAATATACTTGGCACGAGAACAAAGTATCAAGCAAGCCCAATTTCATATCAAGTGAGCAATATCATAAAGGAAAAAATAATCTGAAGGATGATTATGTGTTTTCTCACATGATTCTCTTCCTTTATAGTGAATCATGTGAATTATAATTTTAGTGGAAATAAAACACTGATATGTCAATTCATAGATCTAGCTTCTAGCAATTAAGTTCTTAGGGTTGATTATTTTAAAAAACTATAAAATGCTTCATTGAGAAGAAAAAAATATGTTGTATGTGATCACTATGCTCAATGTTGTTATTATTTGAATACTAGTTAAGTTATTTTCACTATTATTATTTTTTATTATTTGAATACTACTAAATACATGTGCTAATCAGTTAATACAATTCTATCTTATGGTTGTGCCTTCATGACAATAATTGGTGTTTGATCCGTAAATGTTTTGAGTTTTCTCTCGTTCACTTCAGGAGGGCCCCATGTTGAGTATGAGTTTATATTAGTTTTCCTTATGTTTATTTTCTGCAACATAAATTAGTTTGCATTATGCTTATTTTTGTAATGTTTCTTCCAAATATTTCATTTAAATATATATATATATATATATATTTTCATTACCCACTATCTTTTACTCATTCAATTCCTGTTATTTTTTAGATACAAGTGTTTGAATAAACCTTTGAAAAAAAAACATTTATTAATTTCTTCTTGTTATTAGTCTTTTACCTTTGCATTTGTTTTAGTTTCAAATTTATAGATATTACGCAAACATGGATGAACTTTGAAATTAGTACATGCACACCAGTCAATTTACGATTAATTTGATAGATGAAATTTCAAATTCATCTTTCCTAGAAAAACATCTATTCATTTCCTTATAATAGAGTTCAATCTCTTCTTTAGATATAAAATTTGAATGCTTTCCTAGAACAAAGTATTCAATTAAGTTCTCGTAAAATAGATTATGTTTGCTTTCCTAACATAAATCTTCTTTTATATTAATTAGAATAGAATCTAAGAGTTTTTCATAGAATATAATTAAGAATGTTTTTAAAATGCCTTTTTAAAATAAGGAGTTTATATGCTTTCATTAAAAAAATAATTGGGAGTCTTTCATAGAATAAAGCTGGATTGCTTTTGTGTAAGAATCTAGTTTTCCTTTATATCATAGAATTTATTTCATAGAATATATTTGAATTTTTTTTCTTTATAGATTAGAATTTCTTACATTTCAATTAAATTAAAATTTCATTTCTTTCCATTTTAGATGATATCGCTTTCCTTAAGTTAAAATTTATTGCATTCTTAGAATAATTTTTTTTTTTTTTTCATAGAATAAATCTCTAATTTTTATAAGAAAGTGTGCATGTTCATTTTGGATGTAATTTCATGAGTAGGAATTTATTTTAAATTTCACTTATGCAATTTTTTTGAATAGAATATATTTCCTTTTAAAATTAAAAGTCAATTTCTTAGCATATATTGTGAAAGTGTGCTTCAAAAGTGTATGAATGTGGATTGATAATTTAATGCTAAGAAATTTAAATCAAAATTAAATTACCCAAAAATTTTGGCACCCTTGCCATGGAAGTATACATAGGCATTTACATTAAATTTAGTGTTTCTTTTTATTTCACATAACTTTGATTAGGAGGAGTGGTAAGATGAGAAGTAAGAACTTGCACATCATGATTGTGGGGTTATTTCTAACCAGATATGTTGTATTTGAATATAAATCTTAATTTAATTTAATTTTAAATGTATAATTAAGAATCATATTAGAAAAAAAAAGCATTCTAGGATGCATGTGTAGGGAAAGATATTATAGGGTTATATTTGTCAGAGGATGTAGTTCAATTTCATCGTCACCAAACACCCCCACTAGACCACATGGTGTAGTAAGAGCAACATCACCATCCATATCATACATTCAATATTTTGAAGGTCTAATAGGACTTCCTGAGGTAAAAATATCAAAAATTCTACCATGAGAAGAACTACTTCATCTTCAAAAACACTAGTATAAGAACCTAAATCTTCAGCCAAGGGAGTCATCCTCCTTTCTTCAAAAGGTGAACAAATTATTAGAGAGTAATTATAAGAACTTAGTGAATAAGGGGAAGAAGAGGAAGAAGATTAAAGTTTTCCTAAAAATGCATTGGTAGAGGAACTATAGGAATACAACCTAGTTGTGTAACCTTATAATGGAATAAGGAGAAGGAGAAATTCATGATGGACACATATTGGTATGAGGAGAAGAAGATATATCGTCATTTGGTGGTGTTAGAGGAGGAAGAAGACCTCCTCTAAGAGGTGGTATAGGTGGAAGAGGTGGAAGAGGAAATGATGGAGACAACAATGAAGGAGAGGATCCCTACGAATTTCCTATTTAAGATACTAAAGTTATTATTACTATGAAAAATATCTCCCTGTATGTTCTACCTAACTTCCATGTTATGAGGATTGAGAATCCAAAAAAATTTATCTTTGAATTTTAAGTACTATTTAGATCTTATGATTATCTTCTTGATGCTAAAAATTTTAAATTATTTCTAGCCATATAAAATATGGGGATATCAAATGGTTTATGGGTTTAGGAGCTAATTCTATAAGGATATGGGGTGACATTAAAATATTATTCTTATAAAAATACAAGGATTACTCTATACATCTTGAACTTAGAGAGGATTTTTTTGAAATGACTTAAGAATAAAAAGAGTGCCTTCAATATTTACAAGAGAGATTTTCATTTAATTTTTTTTTGTAAGTAAGTAGAAACATTATATTATGATATGAACAAAAGTTACAGCAATGGGAGACTTATGGCCTGAACCCAAGGGCCTGCTCCGCTTCAGACTTTCAAAGGACTTCAGATTTACACAGCTATGCAGTGGCTTAAAGTTAAACCACCTTAGTCCTTAAGGCACAAACTACAGGGCTGCCACGCAGGACACCCTTCAACTGCAAAAATAGATTGACATATTGCTGGAGGCCATAGCGGCCTTTTACAAGCCGAGAAAAGACTGAAAAAAGACTGTGAAGAAAACAGGGGACACAAAGTAAGGATTGACCCGTTGACAGAGAAGAGTAGGAAGAACTGATCCCTCAGATATTAGGAGTAGAGGCGCCCGAATGACCTCCTTCGACCGAAGCAATGCCGTCACCGCCTATGGTAGGGGCCCGTGGCTTGAACCGTCTGATCACAGTGGCCTGATCCTCGCTTGAAGGAAGCTCGATGGAGACCTGGTGAACATGGCGTAGATAGATTTCAAATCAGCGGACGAACTTTTCCATGGCAGTTCCTTGCAGCTTTAATTTCGTGGTTAGCGAATTAAGAGCAATCTCCAGTTTGTCGAGGCGGGCAGTGTTCTGAGCCGATGCTATGGTTGTTGCCGCAAACGTTTCTTTTACTGCGGCCCCTTGCATGGCTATGGCTTTGGCTAACATCGTTTTTACTTGCCATGCGACGACTTGTGTTTGAAGAAATTGGGTATGCCGTGTGGATGGAGTTCCAGGGTCCACGAGCCAATCCACCTCTTCACTGATGTTGGTGTTGTCTGTATGTGTTCGAGCCAATTCTACTTCTTCCTCCAGTACCTCTATCGTCTGCTTGCCACGCTTGGATACCGAAGCTTCATAACAGTCCATGGCCCTTTTGAGGGCTTGTGAGGCTTTGATGCTCCTTGGATTAATTTCCGCCATGGCTCTCGAGACTGTTCCCGCACCTATCCCTTTGTGGAAGCTGAAGTCTAGAATAGAAGAGGAGCCTGCAAATAGAAAATCCAACGCAAGAATGAAACAAGAGGGTTGCGGGGCTGAGTTAATAAAGAGAGTGGACAGGGGGTGACGCGTGCTTCGGGGTGGCCATTTAAAGCCATAATTGAGGGCAAGTTGCCTTAACGTACTACCACCAAGTCTGGGAGAGTGAACGGAGATGTTCGTCCTGCCATGAGATCCTTCACACGCTGTCATCCAGCGCTTACGGCGCTCGATGGAGCTGTTTCCTCTGCCATAACTCTTACTCATTAAGGATGGCTACTTCCGATGGCTTTTCGTTAAATTCTCCTGCGTGTGCCGTTCTACCGGCGCAATCACCATATCGTTAAGCCTGATTTTCTGATGACGACTGTCCTGCCGTCCGTCCCACGGAATCATCTGCATTCAGGTCCTTTTTTGAGATCACGTTGCATTGATCCCGAAGCTTAAAATCCCTGAGCTCATGCCAACACGTGTCCCAGGCTAGAGTCGGGTTATCAACCGCGTAGTTAGCGATGTGGTCCGCGAGCGAGTTTGCCTGTCTTCGCACGGATTGCAAGATTATTCCACTGAGAGAGGGCAGATGCTGTGCTATCCTTTCCGTGACCGTGGCTAACCTCCAATGCTTGGTTGCTTTGGCTGGTTGCGTTCCATGTTGGATTTTTCTAGCTGTAGTTATAGCCACTTGAGAGTCGCCTTCTATGATAGCTTTTCTTTTGCCCAACTGAACTAAGAGTCGGAGACCCTGTTCTAGTGCTGTGAATTCAACATAGTTGTTAGTGGTTTCGCCCAGATTTTTGCTTAGGATATGAATGATGCTTCCATTTTCATCCCGTAGAACCCCTCCAGCCCCAGCTGGGCCGGGGTTGCCCTTTGCTGCCCCGTCGAAGTTCAACTTGCAGAAACCATGGGGCGGACGCTGCCAGATGACGGGAGGAGGAATTGGGCGGAGAGCCATTTTTGTCAGGAGATGTTCTGCTGAATCAATGAGCCCGAAGATGCCCAGAATTCTTCTGTCATTGGGAGATATGGTTTCAATCTTTTCTTCAGTGCACCAGGTACGTGTAGTTTCCGTGAGCCCTTGCATGATGACTGTTTTTAAATCATCAAGTTGTCGAATGCTTCGTTTTTGGAAAATTCGGTTGTTTCTTTCCTTCCAAACATTCCATATAAGAAACCCGGGACTGTTCCTCCATAGTGAATTGACCATAACGCTATTGGAGTACTGCGTTCGCCAATTGGTTATGGTTTCTTCAATTGAGTTATGTTGTCTGTCAGATTGCCGGAAGATTTCTTGAAGCCATTCCCAGAGCTTGTTGGTCCAGTCACAGCTGTTGAAGAGATGGTTGGTAGTTTCCTCCTGCTGCTCACATAATGGGCAGCGGGAGGGTCCTATGAAACCCCTTTTGGTTAGATTGTCCCAAGTTAGGACTTTCTTATTTTGCACCAGCCACAGGAACAGTTTGATTTTGGGCCATAGAATCCCAGCCCATATGTTTTCATACCAGGCTACTTTATCCTGCTCCTCCCTGTTATCCAAGTAATGCCTAGCTTCTTTCAGGTTGAAGGAGCCACCAGCCATCATGCCCCATCGGAGTTTGTCTGGACCGTGCATTTCTCTGAGAACTCTTTTGCTGAGAGTGTCATTGAGGGTATTGTTTAGATTCTGCAGTTGTTCCTCCTGGGGAGGGGGAGTCAGCTGCCAGCTCCTCCATTGTTGCGGCTCGTTGCTATGCACCCAGTAGTGATGGACTCTTTTTTTTCCGTTTTCCCGATACCATTGCTGCAAAGGATGAAAGTTAGGGCTCTCTAGTTTCGGGAGCTGTTGCCAAGCATCTTCCCAGAAGAGAGCCGAATGCCCATTCCTTATCTCCCAGAAGCAATGATTTTGTATTATATGCCGATTTGCTCGGGCTAAGTTCCAAATGGGGGAGCCCGTCGGGACCTCGGTGATTCTGATGAGCTCTTCGTGCTGCCAATGAGCTGCGTATTTGGCTTTCCACAATTTTTCCCATGGAGTATGGGGCTCAGTTAACCATCTCCACCATAGCTTGGCTCCGTTGGCCTTATTGATAGTGCCAGGATCCTGCAATCCAATCCCTCCGAAGGTTTTGGGTCTGCATAGTTTATCCCATGCCATCAATGCCCATTTTTTCTTGCCAGAGCTGCCCGACCATAGGAAGGTCCGTTGGATGGTTCTAATTTTATGAAGGACTCCTTGCGGTGCAGGGAGAATCGAAAGCATGTAGTTAGGAATTGCTTGAAGAACCGCTTTGGTCATTACCAGACGCCCTGCTAAGTTGAGGACCCTGTTGGTCCAGTGGTTGCATTTGTCAGCAAGTTTGTTTGTCAGATTTTCCCAATGAGCTTTCTGCCAAGGCCTGTCAGTGAGGGGGATTCCTAAATACTTGGAGGGGAGACAGCTTCTCTTGAATCCAAGGATTGCAGTCAGATGTCTTTGAACCTCCAGATGGGTATTAAAAAAGAATATCATGGATTTGTCAAAGTTGAAGTCCATTCCAGAAGCCTGACTGAACAGGGTGAGAATTTTCTTAAAACCTTTTGCTTCTTTGACAGTGGGCGTTCCATGTAGCATGGTGTCATCCACGAATTGCTGGTGTGTTGTGGCCGGAAAACTGGCTAAAGGCTGTAGACCCTTTATCAGATTGTTCTCCTGAGCAGATTTGATGAGACGGCTGAACCCTTCCATTAGAATAACAAAAAGAAAAGGGGAGATTGGGTCTCCCTGCCTTATACCCCTGGTTGGGTAGAAAGGTTGGGAGGGGGCTCCATTGATTAGAATTGAATGGTTAGGCGTTTTGATCAGATTTGAGATCCAAGTTATCCATCTTGTACTGAAGCCAAATGCTTGGAGGACCGCTTCGAGATAAGCCCAGCTTACTTTGTCGTAAGATTTTGAGAGATCCAGTTGAATAATCATGCCTGCCTTTCTTAGAGTCTTTAGAGTGTGAATCATTTCATGGGCTAATAAGACATTATCCATGATCTGTCGACCCTCAACGTACCCTGACTGTTCTTCTGAAATGATTTGAGGTAGGATAGGTTTGAGTCTGTTAGCAATGACTTTCGAAATGATCTTATAAAGCACATTGCAGAGGGCAATGGGCCTAAATTTGGACGGAGTGCAGGCATCTTTTTCCTTTGGGATCAGAGCAATGAAAGTGGAGTTTAGTGACTTTAAGATTGAGGACGATAGTCTTGAATCTTCCACCACTTCCCAAATATCTTCTTTCACTATGTCCCAGCAAGCTTTGAAAAAGTCTACTGTGAATCCATCAGGTCCCGGAGCCTTCCCGTTGGCCATTTCTCTGACCGCCATCTCCACCTCCTGGAGAGAAACAGGTCGTTCCAGGGCACTGTTTTGCTCATCGGTGATGAGTTTGGGTATGGATGAGGTAACCCTGGCGATGGCCTCCCTTCGGTTGCAATCAGGTTCAGTGGCAATGGATTGAAAATGCCTGCGAAGGTGATCGGTGATATCCTGGTGTGAGCTGAGAATTTCTCCATGCTCTCCTTGTAATTTGGTGATTCTATTGCTGCATCTGTAGTCAATGGCAGACCTGTGGAAGAACTTAGTATTTCTTTCTCCCTCCTTCAACCATTGATTTCGTGACTTTTGCTTCCAGAGTATTTCTTCCTGCTCGCACCTTTCATCCCATTTCTTCATGAGCTGCTTTTCCATGTCGATGGATTCCCTTGAAGTGTTCCCTCGAATCCATTCATTGTGGATCTCCTCCAATTGCTGCTCCAGATTGCGTTTGTCTGCAAATATATCCCCAAAAACTTCTCGATTCCAGATTTTCAGTTGTGCTTTGATATACTTGAGCCTCGCCTGTAAGTTGAACATTTTTGTTCCTTTTACCGGCAGAGGAGTTTTCCACCACGTTTTAATGCGGCTGAGGAAATCATTATGGGTGAGCCAAAATCTTTCGAAGCGAAAAGGCCTGTTTTTGGGAGTGCCTGAAATCGACATTTGCAGTGAAATGGGCCAATGGTCTGATCCCCCCGAAGGAAGGATGTCAGAACTTATGATGTTCCCTTCCAGGAGGAGGCTTTCGGAGACCAGATAGCGATCCAAGCGGGAGGCTATGAGCCTGTCTCCTCCTTGTTTATTGGTCCAAGTATACATACCATTGCTAGGCTTTATGTCTACCAGGCTCAGATCTTGAATAAAGGCATTAAAAGCTTGGGCATCATTGCTGAGAATTCTGGTGCCTCCTTTCTTTTCCTCGAGTGAGGTTATCATGTTGAAGTCCCCACCATATACAGCCTGAGAGGTGTTGTGCTTGTGATGCAGGCGTTGGGGGTTGTAGATATTGACAAATAAGAAGGATCCTTTTTCTCCGATGATTTGCATTTGCAAGGCTAGGAAGTGCTTCGCAGCTTCAGCATTAATGAGATGGTAGATGTTTGGGTTCCAAAGGATGGCTAAGCCTTCGCTCATCCCTGTTCCTTTCACAGCCAGATGCTCGAGATGCCTGCTCAGCCGTTTAGTTAGCTCATTCTGCTTCTGAATTGTGCATTTGGTTTCCTGAAGGAAGACCATATCCGGTTTTTCTTGTGTGATTTTATTTTTCAGGAGCCTCTGTTTCCTGAGGCTTCCCAGTCCTCTTGCATTCCATGAGAGGACTTTCATAGTTGACTGGGATTAGGATAGGAAGGAGAAAGCCTCAAGGGCTTTCATCTTTCCCGAGTTTATCAACAGCTGTCCTAATTCGAAGAGAGCATCTTTGTTTGATCTTCTTCCTCGTTTCTTTTTGTATTGGCTGCCAGCTTGCGTCTGGTGTAGGGTTTGTGATTTGATGCCCAGGCTTCTGGTAGTACCACGACCCCGTTTCCCACTTGTTGTTATTGCATCCTGTCTGGCTAGGAGCAGATGGTTGATTCTATTGATTTATTCTTCTGGTACTTTGTCTATCCCTTTTTGTTTCCATTGTTCTACTAATGAGTTAAGATCTAGCCCTTCTTTCTCCAAGATCTCGTCCAATTCTAGGTCTTCTGTGCCCTGTTCGCTGAGGATCATGTCCTCATCTCCTTCTTGGTCCTTATTTTCAGAGCTTGCTGCATTGAGATTCCCGGAATCAATGGTGTCTTTAGTCGGATCATTTGCCTGATTTGCCAGATCTGGATCTGCCTTGTTTCTTTGAGAGTCCTCTCCCAGAATTTCAAAAGGATTTGTAGTGCCAGTGTTTGGATCTGCTGTTTTAGGGTGATTTCTGCGATTAGCTCTGTGCCTTCCAGTGGGCTGAATGAATCCATCCGAGGAGGAAGAGGGTTTCCGTTTGGGGAGTTCCTCCGTTTCATTTTGAGGGCATTCTCTGATTAGATGCCCATGCTCATGGCACTTTCGGCATCTGAAAGGTATTTTCTCATATTCTATAGTTTGAAAGTAGGTTTCATCTCTGTAGTCTAACCAAAGTCCTTCATGCAGAGGTCCAGAAACATCCATTTCAACACAGATGCGAGCATAAGATGTGTACCTTTTTTGAAGAGTGGCTTCAGAAGCTCAGACAAAGGTGCCCAGAGTGTTGCCGATTTGTTCCAGCGCTGCTGGTCTCCAATAGTCAATTGGCAAGGAGAAGAGTCGGATCCAGACTGGTACCTGAGTGAATTTTTCCTGCTCAGGTGCAAAGTTAGGTTTCCATGGCTGCATGTAGAGGCCCGCAGAAGCATAGAAGTAGGGACCTCCCTCAAAGATCCGGTCCTTGTCGTCCAGATTTGTAAAAACCACCGTGAAGAAGCCTTTGGCTCCTAGGTGAAGTTGTACATCCCCTCGTGGTTTCCACACTTTCTTGATCCATTGACAGAGAGCTTTTTCACTGGGCCAGAACCCCATGAATTTGCAGATTATCGCGTAGATTGACATGTGATCCCGATATTCTTGTAGATCTGGATCAGTGATGTTTACCCTAAGGCTGTCAAGAGCTTTAGGTTTACATCGCCCTTGCAATTTTGGTTGTGTTCTGTGTTCTTCAGAATTTCCAGATCGACCAAGAGGAGTATTTTGATCGGCATTATCATTCAGATCTATAGCGTTGCGTTGTGAATCTGCCTCTTGCAAGGGTTGATCGAGACTGGTTCCTTCTTTGCTGGTGGATCCCTTCCCCGTTCCTGCCGTGAGGCAATCTGAGCATGTCTCAGTGTGGCCGGTGTGATCTTGAGTTTCTGAGGAGCCTGGGATCCTCGAACCCTCAGCCGTCGTTTTTCCCTTGTCTATTATTACTTGTTTGAAAGTGGGGGCTTCAGGGGCCCCCGGTCGTCCCATCTTCTGCGCCAGTTTCAGTCCTTGTTCCCGCAGATCTTGGAGACGATCTCGAATTTTAGCCAGCGTTCTGGCCTTGGATCAGAGGGCGGTCTTCAGAACCCTAGTTCTCTCGCAGATTTCGAACAGGCCCCGACCCTTGTCCGTCAACCTTCGAAAACTCTCGAGATTTTCATTTAATGTTAAAAGAGCCAAGTTGATTAATTTAGGACTTGATACATTAAAAAATCTCTTACTTAGAGCTATAAGGGATGAATGGATTGATATTATCAACCTCATGGGTAAAGGAGATGTGTCTCAACTATCATTTTAAAATATTGTTGAATTTTGCAAACATATATGAAGATGAAAGAAAATATATGGCAGGTATCCTAGAGATCTAGTTATGTCAAGTGTAAGTAAATATGCATCAGGAACGATAAGTTGAGAACATTTCTATCCTTACCATGTTTATTTATTTCAAACAACATAAATTTACAATGGATTCCTTTATCACAATCACTCATTCCCCATCATATTCTTTAATGCTTCCATTACCATGGAGATATTAACCAACAAAACTCACCATTATTATTCTATCTAGCCAACCCTATCATAGTGGGCACACATGACCATCTCAACAAGGGTAAATAGAAATATCCCTTCTACTAATAACACTTTGATCCAATGATGAATTTTCATACTAATTTATGACAAGATCCCTTCTTGAAATTTGTTCCTTCATTTGAAAACGATTGACAACGTTTTACAACAAACTCCAACAAGCAAACTTGCATGATAGTGTCCACCTAATAATTAATGATATGGATCATATAATGGTCCAGATAGTGATGAGAAACCAAATCCATATGATCCAATAAATGGTCCTCTTTTGTCAACGATTTGGACCCTTTGTCTCAATATATCTTCTCTTCTTTGGAAAGAGGACATAAACAACTTATTCTAGATATTTCAAAATGGAGCACTCTTCACCTATGTTCCTCTCCTCTATGCCACATGTGATGTGAATGCCAATTGTCATCTTCTTGCCTTCGAAATTCTTCTTTTGTAAATGTCACCCTTGACTATGCCATGAAACCATCCAAAGCATTCTTAAATGATGGGATATCCTCTTCATGTTTGAACCTAGTGGAATGTGATAATTCATCCAAGATACATCCAAATATTTTATTTCTTCCTTGTGGAATGTGAAAGATACCCTCAATAGAAAACATGCATAAAAACTTGTAGCTAGGAGCCACAAATGTTAGATGTTTCCACTTGTGCAATTTTTTTTTCAAATATGTGAACTCAAAAACAAACCACACATTAAAATACATGAAATTCTCTCATCACGTGAAAGAAAAATTAAACCCTTACCCTATTCTTATTTTGTTGGAAATTTTGGATTTTTGTCACAATATATATTCTCTTATTTGGAAATAGGACATGAACAAACTTTTAGATGTTTCTAAATGGAGCACTCTTCACTTATGTCCTTATCCTTTACATTTCATGATATGAATTCCAATTTACATATTCTTGACTAATATGGAATTATTCTTTTATACATGTGACCCTTGACTATGCTATGAAATCCTCTAAAATCTTCATAAAGGTTGGTAGCTCCTCTTCATGTATGAAGCTAGTGGAATGTGAGAAGTTGTCTAAAATTCCTCCAAATATGTGATTTGTGTCTTGGAAAATGTGAAAGTTTCCCTCAATGGAACAACATGTATAAATATTTGTTGCCAAGTTCCCTAAATGTGATGTGTTTCCACTTGTGTGATTGTGCCTCCTGTTGATGATCAAACTAATACCCTAGTTGTGCAAGGCTCACTGTTGGGTATGTGTTATATTCTTTCCACGATTAGCCCCACGCGCTGTATGTTGCGTCGGGCGTAGCTGGGGGGTCACGAGGGGCGAAGCAGTCCCCACCGTTGGGGTCCGGGGCAGCGCCCCGGCCAAAATTTGTTTTTGTGCGGACCCACTCATAGGCGGATCCGCCCATGGTTTTGTGCATGGTTTTGCACATGGTTTTGGGGTTCGATGGTTTTCGGCCCCTGGTATTTTTGTAGATCCGGTCAAGGGAACTACGGTTATGTTCTAATCCGGGGTTAATGGATTGGGGTTTATGTATGCTCCGGCATGTATATATATGTGTTGTAACACTAAAAGGAATATAATGAAAAATCAAGCTGGTCGTCCCGATTTGGGATCCGGGGGAAAATCTCTGTGTTTATCTGTTTTATGTTTTATGCTCTCGCTATTGTTTATTTTCTGTTATAAGATTCGTGTGTAGATAATTTCTGTTCAGGGTTAAAACCTACATTTGGTATCAGAATGGTTTCGGCTTCAAGGGGACTCCTTTGTTGTTGAGGGTTTTTTGCTCGGGCATGGCGAACCCTGGAGGTGGGAGATTTGGGATCGATTCTTGCGGTGAAAGAAGATGGCGAGCGGCAGAAAGATAGAGATCGAGAAATTTAATGGTCAGAGCTTTGAGTTATGGAAGCTCAAGATGGAGGATTTGTTGGTGGATAAAGATCAATGGATCGCGGTAGATCCAGGTACTAAACCAACGGAAATGTCAGATGAAGACTAGAAGAAACTGGATCGGAAGGCTAAGAGCACAATACGGTTGTGTGTCTCAGATTCAGTATTGTTGAATGTATCTGGGGAAGCTACGACGAAGAATTTGTGGGAAAAACTTGGGACTTTGTACCAATCTAAGTCTCTGGTAAATAAGTTGTTCCTACGGAAAAAGCTGTATAACCTGAGGATGAAGGATGGAGACTCGGTGACAGAGCATCTGAATGCCTTCAATAATGTGGTAAGTCAGCTGTCATCTGTTGATATTAAAATCTCAGATGAAGATAAGTGCATCAGTTTTTTGTGTTCTCTACCAGACTCGTGGGATAGTCTGGTTATTGCAATAGGTAGCAATACAACTACCTTGAATTTTGATGACATTGTCTCAGCCTTGTTGTCAGAGGAAATGAGACGGAGAAATATGGAGGGTCAGAATGGAGATGCCTTATCTGTACGAGGAAGGTCCCAGAACAAAAACAAGAATAAGGTTTCGAGTGGGAGATCTAAATCTAGAGGGAGATCTAAATCTCCTGGAAAGTTTGTAAAGGTGTGCTGGAAATGCGGAAAGGAAGGACACTACAAAAAGGAATGCAGATCTAAAGCTCCTAAGAAAGGAAGGGATCTGATGAAGCTCCTTTTGTAGAGGCAAAAACCACCTCGGATGAAGGTGGGGATGTGTATTTGGCTTCTTCTTCAAATACACATGTAGATCACGAGTCATGGTTGATTGAATCAGGTGCATCCTTTCACTTCACTCCCCATAGGGAGTGGTTCTGCGAGTATGAGAAATATGATGGTGGCGATGTCTTCCTAGGGGATGATAGGAAGGCCAGAATCATCGGACGTGGAAAGGTCAAGCTGAAGCTGCAAGGTGGGAGGATTAGAACACTTCCTGGTGTTCTGCATATTCCTACATTGGCTAGAAATCTAATTTCTGTAAGCAAGATGGATGATGCAGGTGTAAAAACAGTGTTCGAGAAAGATGCATGCAAGATGGTTCGGGGAGCACTGGTATTAATGCGGGGAGTTCGGACTGGAACTCTGTACAAGCTACAAGGTAGTACTGTTATTGATGGGTGTAACAGTTCTGTGGTTCCTGAAAGTGGGACGGAAAGCCTAGCTTTCTCTGGAGAAAAGACCATGCTATGGCATCAAAGGCTTGGACATATTGGAGAGAAGGGCCTTCGGATACTGCATAGAGATGGTATGGTAGAAGGTATGCCTAATTGTTCTCTGGATTTCGATTTCTGTGAACATTGTGTATATGGGAAGCAGAATCGGGTGAGTTTTCCTTCTGGTGCTAAGAGGGCGAACAAAATATTAGAACTTGTGCACAGTGATGTGTTTGGACCTGTGTCAGTTCCATCACTGGGAAGGTCTGTGTACTATGTTTCATTCATAGATGACTTCTCAAGGAATACATGGATATATTTCTTGAGGAAGAAATCTGAAGCTTTTGACAGATTTAAATAATTTAAGGCTCTAGTGGAAAACCAGACAGAGAAGAAGATAAAGGCGCTGAGGACAGATAATGGTGGGGAGTTCTGCAAGAAGAAATTTGAAGAGTTCTGTAAGAAGTGTGGTATAGCACGGAAGAAAAATACTCCATACACACATCAGAAAAATGGAGTTGCAGAAAGAATGAACAAAATGCTAATGGAAAAGGCAAGAAGCATGCTCAGTGGTACTGGGTTAGGACAAGAATTCTGGGCAGAGGCAGTGGAGATTGCATGTTACTTAGTTAACAGATCACCTTCATCAGCGTTGGAGGATAAGACTCCACATGAGGTATGGACTGGTAAGAAACCCTCTCTTTCACATCTAAGGGTATTTGGATGTGATGCATATGTACATGTTCCAAAGGAGAAAAGGACAAAGTTGGATAATAAATCTGAAAGGTGCATCTTTATTAGGTATAAGGATGGTTTAAAGGGTTACAAGCTTTGGAACCCAGAAACAAGGAAGGTTGTGTACAGCCGAGATGTGGTGTTTAGAGAGGTGAAAGATTTTGTTAAACATGAAATCATACCAAAGGAACCTGAGAAGATAGAGTTTGAGCTAAAGGAGGATGAATCAGACTCTACAACAGAAGAAGACTCAGAAGATGAAGAGCCACAAACTCCAGCTTTAAGAAGATCAGTTCGGGAAAGAAGGCAACCAGAAAGGTATAGTCCATCTGCTTTCTGTTCAGGTTTTGCCTTAACTATAACTGATGATGAACCTAGAACTGTCAGGGAGGCAGTAGATTCAGAGGATAGAAAACTCTGGAAGGAGGCCATGGTTGATGAAATGGAATCTTTGCACAAAAACGATGCATGGGATCTGGTGGAGTTGCCGGATGGAAGGAAGCCCATTGGGAGCAAATGGGTGTTTAAGAAGAAGATGAATGTAGAAGGCAAGGTGGAGAAATACAAAGCTCGATTGGTAGCAAAATGTTATTCCCAGGTGCCGGGAATTGATTTTGGTGATATTTTTTCTCCTGTTGCCAAAGTTACTTCTATTAGATTACTTTTATCTGTTGCTGCTGCATTTGATTTTGAGATAGAGCAGATGGATGTGAAGACATCATTTCTTCACGGGGATCTAGAAGAAGAGATCTACATGAAGCAACCTGAAGGCTTTATGGTGAAGGGTAAGAAAGAATTGGTATGCAAGTTGAAGAAGTCTCTGTATGGGTTAAAACAGTCACCAAGGATGTGGTATCAGAAATTTGATACCTATATACGGGGACTTGGCTTCACCAGAAGCAAGGAGGATCACTGTGTTTATTTAAAATTAATTGGTGACCGTGTTATTTATTTGGTCTTGTATGTGGATGATATGTTGTTGATTGGAAATGACAAAGAAATTATCCAAGATTTGAAGACCAAACTGTTCTCCAAATTCGACATGAAGGATCTTGGTGCTGCAAACTATATTTTGGGCATGGAAATTAAGAGAGATCGGGCAAAGAGGAAGCTCTGGTTAAACCAGAGGAAGTATGTCGAGACTATATTGCGGAGGTTCAATATGCAGGATAGTAAACCGGTGAAGGTTCCTATTCCTGTAGGTGTAAAGCTGTCTGCTGAACAGTGTCCCAAGACACAAGAAGAAGAGGAGTATATGTCCCATGTTCCATATGCAAGTGCAGTGGGTAGCCTGATGTATGCAATGGTCTGTACTAGACCAGACATTGCACATGCAGTGGGAGTATTGAGCAGGTTTATGTCAAACCCGGGGAAGGAGCATTGGACAACAGTGAAGCGGGTTTTCAGATATTTACGTGGCACTAGTGATTATGGCTTGTGCTACCAGGGAAGACCAGGATTGGAAAGAATGTTGGACATTCGTGGTTTTGTTGATGCAGACTGGGCTGGATATCTGGACCAAAGAAGATCTACAAGTGGGTATGTGTTTAGCTTATTTGGAGGCGCAGTCAGTTGGATGAATAAAAGACAGTCTGTAGTGGCTCTTTCAACTACAGAGGCAGAATACATAGCAGCCACTCATGCAAGCAAGGAAGCAGTTTGGTTGCAAAGATTGTGTTCAAGTATGGGGTTGGTACAGCAAGCTATAAGGATAGACTGTGATAGCCAAAGTGCAATTTTCTTGGCTAAGAACCCTGCTTATCATTCAAAGACAAAGCACATTGATGTTCAATATCACTTTGTTAGAGATATGGTTGAGGCTAAAAGTTTGTTGTTGGTAAAGTTGGACACTTTGAAGAATGTTGCAGATGCATTGATGAAGTCTGTGAGCACTCAGAAGTTCTCTTGGTGTAGAGAAACAATGGGTGTTGAAGAATTGGCCAAATGACTAAGCTCTCCTGTGGCCCCTCGTGGAAAGAAAACAACAAGTGGGAGAATGTTGGGTATGTGTTATATTCTTTCCACGATTAGCCCCACGCGCTGTATGTTGCGTCGGGCGTAGCTGGGGGGTCACGAGGGGCGAAGCAGTCCCCACCGTTGGGGTCCGGGGCAGTGCCCCAGCCAAAATTTGTTTTTGTGCGGACCCACTCATAGGCGGATCCGCCCATGGTTTTGTGCATGGTTTTGCACATGGTTTTTGGGTTCGATGGTTTTCGACCCCTGGTATTTTTGTAGATCCGGTCAAGGGAACTACGGTTATGTTCTAATCCAGGGTTAATGGATTGGGGTTTATGTATGCTTCGGCATGTATATATATGTGTTGTAACACTAAAAGGAATATAACGAAAAATCAAGCTGGTCGTCCCAATTTGGGATCCAGGGGAAAATCTCTGTGTTTATCTGTTTTATGTTTTATGCTCTCGCTATTGTTTATTTTCTGTTATAAGATTCATGTGTAGATAATTTCTGTTCAGGGTTAAAACCTACACTCACAAGGTGTCACTTTGGGTCAACTCAAATTTGTTGCCACTATCACCTTCGCAACGAATAATCTCACTTTGGATGACTTATTTAATCATGGGGGTATCCCAATGTGAAAATTTATGGGGTCTTTCATGTGACTAGATCACTAGCATTTCAAACCATATTTACATTGGATGGTTCAACATATTGGGGACCCCTATCCTATTGACCAAAAATTTTGTATTCATTATTTCTTTCATCGCAACACATATAGTAGATATTGATGGTGTTAATGAGCCTATTTTTTATTCCCTTCTTTATGGAAAAATTATTATCTCCAACGCCATTTTTCTACCTTTGTAACTATTAGTTTTCACTTCTATAAGTAGCTTTCAGCGATGAATGGATATACAATAGGAACCTTATGAGCCAATCGTTCATGTCATCGATGATCTATCATAATTAGACACTCTATGATGTGTTTCATAGATACTCAACCTATGACAACAAGCTACATTCTATTATTGAAACTTGTAAGCAGTGAAAGAATTTTATTTTGCCAAAGGAAATGGTCATCCATACTAGTTTTACGTGTAGAAATTGTGGTGTATAATTGTAACTGCTCATGAAATTTTAATATAAATGGCAAGACACAATCCTACTCTACTGTTATGCAAAATTCAATTCACAATTTAGAGCATCAATCACAAACATGCAATGAGAAATAACCCACATGCACACAATATTTTTACAAGGGAAATAAATTTATAAAAAACCCGTATGCCTGCTTACATTAAATAAGACAAATTAAGATGTATTTCAATTGCTTGCTCGCTTTTAGCACAACATACAAGTGAATAACCTATATGTCTACTCATTGAGAAGCTCTGACCTAGACTTAGTCAATTTTTTCCTCTTCTTGAGCGCCTATTTCCTTGCACAATTCTCAAGGAATTAGGCCCTTGTTATTTAGGAAATTCCTCCAAAATGCTTGTGCAATTCCCTAGGGTTGATCACTTGACTAATACAATTCACGTACACTCAATCTAGTATATAATAATTGTGCACTTCCTTGGAATCTCCACCACAGTTAAGGAACTTGAATTCTCTACATGTATTAGCTATTTTGGGTTGATTGATCAGTTATCTGGATGATCACTGAGTTAGACTTAAGTCCCACTACACAACTAGCTTTCCACTAGATCCTCCAACAATTAAAACTAGTTTAACTGAAAACAACTTGAAATAATTGACCTTGATTGCTACAAATTAGCAATCACACATGCTTAACTTAACTCCAACTCTGCTAACTCAAAATTACTGAGCTAAATTAGAGACAAGAGACATTTCACCTTAGTTAACTGCCTCCAAGTTGTCCGTTGATGTGGAAATTTGATTTGACCAAGGCAAAGTCAAATTGAGATTTTCTTGTTGCATTTTTTATAGTGGGTATTTTCCTACTCTAGATAATGTTTTCCCTCAACCAAGCATGGTAACAAATGTGTTTTTTTGTTGTTGTTGATCTCTTCCTTTGGGCGATAACTTTGGCACCCTATAAGAAGATTCTTGAAACAAAATCCACTCATAAGCTCTTCCTAGAGCATATTTTGGTTCATTTTGGGTTTCCAAAGACCATATTTATTGATAGGGATAGTAGGTTCCTCAGTATTTTTTGGTTTAACCTTTGGTCCATGATGGACATCAAGCTTGACCAAATCCATTGCCTTCCATCCCTAGACTGATAAATAAAAGGTACTCGATATGATCATTGTAGATGTCATTAGAGTATATAATTGTGAGGATCCACATAAACATATTGAAAGCCTTCCTTATTTTCAACATAAATTTGACATAGGTCTTCATATTTCTATTTCCCACAAGCCTTTTTGGGTGTGCTTGGGGTCCCAACAATTGACCCAAACTGATGTAGCTATATTCATGGAATAACACACAAAGATACATCTCATACTTGGAACAAGGTAAGAAACACAACCAATTTTGAGAAATGTATCTAACAAATTCAATAATGAGTTCATGATATTTTATAGAAAGTTTCCAACTACGAGTACAAGTAGATATAAAATCCATTCGATTCCAAATAATTTTCAGGTTGGTGACGAGTTATGTTTGGACTTGGATAAAGAGCAATCAAAAAACTCCCAGAAGAAACTCATACCATTTTGATACAAGCCTTACATGATAACCAAGGCTATGGGTGAGAATTTGTTGGAGGATAGTCATAGGATGATTTATATTACTTCAAATGTATATGTTAGGATGATTTATGCTTGACGGGGTGCATGTCTAGAAAGAGTTCCTTTAGGAGAATGAAAAGTATGATCACATCATTACTTATATAAGTAATTGTGATATCTACTCAAATGACATTAGGTAACTACATAAGATATTTCAAAAGTTACATTTTTAAGGTTTGTTTTATATCAATGTATGTGGATCATTATGTTTTCTTTCCAAAGCATTTACATATGACTAAATTTTTTAAATAATACATCACTTTAATATTATTTCTCTTACATGCTCCTAGGTTATAATTCAAAGCATCATAGGTACTGAAATTCATGAAACTCTTATTTTCTGCTCTAAAAAACTAAAAATGTCAAGTGTGCTACTCTTAATATTCAACTTGCACTATTGTTAAGACTACTTTCTCTAATTTTTATTGTTCATCCATAAGTAAGTTGACTATGCGGTGGAATTGAACCATTATTAACACGCTAGTGTAGTGTTACCTAATTTTATTTAAGAATCATAAGGGGCAGAGTTGGTACAAGGCCAACTTTGCTATCATCTTATTCAATGCCGACTACTTTGTAATCACATATCTCTTGTAAACCCACTCCAGTGTGTTCGTTAGACCTCATTGAGGTGCCTTGACTACTACTCTTTGTTCACCTATATTTTATCATCAACCCTTTGTTTCACAACCATCCATTCGCCAACTCACCTTTCCCATTGAAATTCTCTAACTCTCTCATCCTCACTTCACTACTCTCTTCCTCGTTAATCTCATTTTGTAACTCCTCAATGCCTTCTTCATTTGCTCACATCTAGTTCAACCACCACTCATTAGTTATCTCTACTTCCTCAAAAATTATTCAACTTTCTCTTTAGCTTTTGTGTCCTTCATGGTAATTTATTCCTTTATGCTATCATATTTTCCAACCCCATTATAACCCATTACTTAATACAAAATTTTACACCACCATGATCAAAAGGTTAGTAGGAAATATTATTTCCTTCATTAACAATTCTTGTAGGGTTTGTATTCACTAATCTCTCTCAAAACCCCTTCTCCTTAGCTATTGAGTACAACTAGTAAAATTCATGGGATTTATGTTTTTCAAATATGAAATTTTCCTGTTTCCCTCCCTCCTCTATTTCCATATCGTTGCAGGGTTTTTCAAAGGAAGGAGGAGGAAGGGCACATCCACACTATCGTAGGTTTGATCTGATACAATTGGTTGAAGTCAAGAAATTGGATTCCCAGTGCCTCCAATCGTGGTGATTTCATTTTACATAAGGAGTATATCACTTCAAAACTCTTCTAGACAAGCGCAACGAGGCACTCAAGAGGTTGTATGTTCAATATTTCATGAAGGAAGATGAAGCTGAAGGCATGTGCAACAATATGTTGAATATTTTGGTTATTCTCCTTTGTTCATGAGCCATTCCTATAGAAAACATGTCATTCTCAGAATTCTAAAGTTGATGCTAAGCCAAATGAAATGGGAATTGTCCAACACATTTTAACGATTTGTAAGAACCATGGGATAACTATCACCAACCAGTGAAATGATACCGATTAGAAATAATTTATGCACATTTTAAACCCTTTTGCGATTTCAACATGAGATGTGATGGGTGTGAGTGCCTCTAATACTTTGTTTGTCTTTAGCAATGGATTTGGATTCACCAACCGCAACATAGAATCTCTCTCCAGTGTTGGAAGATCTACCAAGAAGGGAAAAAGACAAGGAAACTACATTAGTGATAAATGTATTCATTTCTTAAAACCTGTACTCATTAAACAAAATGAAATTGCGGTGATAGGGAGGTTTTTCAATCCTTGAATATTTATTATTTAGATAAAATATAATATCTATTTCTAAATTTGCAGAGATTGGGTTTGAAAAATTAGGGGAATGGATTTTCATATGCAACATGTTATTTAAACAATATAAATTGGGGTGATTGGGAGATTTTTATATCCTTGGCTATTAAGATAAAATTTGCACTAGTTATCTAAATTTGAAGAGTTTGGCTTTAACTGCTTTGTCTAATGGCCTTTAGAAGAAATACAGTATAAAAAATTAAAAACATAATAGAATTGTGGTGATTGGGAGCTTTTTTTAGCCCTGTATTTTTAGATAGAATTTGGTGTGTGTTTTTAAATTCATGGAATTTGGGTTTAGGAGCTTTGGTCATGGTGTTTAGATGAAATATTTTTTGAAAACAGGATGGAATGGAGGAAATTGGGAACCTTTTTCTAGAACTAACTGTTTAGACATAATTTTTAGTGCATCTCTCAGGTTTGAGGTTTTTCTAGAGCTTTCGCCTATGGCCATTTAGATCAAATATTTAATGAGAATAGACTAGAACTCATGAGATTGAGATATTTTCCTAGCCCTAGCTATTTAGATACAATTTGTAATGTATTTTTCAATTTGCGTACTTTGGGTTTAAGAGCTTTCGTTCATGGCTGTTTAGATGAAATATGTACAAAATAAAATATAATTGGGATGAGGGGGAGTACTTTATAGTCCCGACTGTTTAGATAAAATTCACTATAAATTTCTAAATTTACAGAGATTGAGTATTAAAACTTTGGGTCATAGTTGTATAGCTTAAGTATGTTATGAAAACAAAATAAAATTTTGGTGATTGGGAATTTTTTCTAGCCTTGACTGTTAGATAATATTTGTTTCATATTTCCAAAATATGCAAACACTGGTTTTAAGAGCTTTGGGCCATGGCCATTGAGATGATTTGTGTTATATGATACTTGTACCTTTCCATTTGTTCAGGGATTGGGTTTAAGAGTGTTTTCTTGATAACAAAACATCCTTACATATTTAGCAATGGATATAAGATAAGGTTTAATGAGATACCTCCACCAGAAACCAAAATTGGATATATCGTTCTAGAGTGGATAGATTAAAGTTGAGCATTAAATACCCTCCAAGAAGTGTATGGTTTTGAGCTTCCAAACACAATAATAATACTACCTTTGCGGCATGAGAAGTTTGATGATGTGAAAGAGAAGCTCTCTAATATTCATCATGAAGTAATTATGTAAAATCAGAAAGCTATCTATTTTTTATTATACTGAATACTTTGTGCTGAGAAGGGTTAATGCAATCTGTGTTTCACGAGAAATAAAATTTAAAATTACCAAGAATGAACACAATCAATCATTTATTCAACACAATTAAAAAAAAAATAGAAATCACTTATGGAGATATTCACTTCAACTTGTCATGGAATTGAAACTCTAAAAAGGAATTCTTGGGGCGGAGAAAATTTCATAAGGAGAAGGCACATATTTCTTCCTTCCCATCGCATATTATAGTGAAAACCCTTGACTAGAAATAAGCTTGAAGAAAAGTGACTGCTAAACCACTTTCACTGGCTATATTTACTATTTTCCCACATTTGCAAGGCTTGATACATCATACGAGGCACCCCATTATATTGGAATGGGATTGAGAGGGCCATGATAAATGAAGAAATTGATTAAATAGTCAATAAAGTATTTATGATAGGATGGTAACATTTTTTACTACAAGTTTGAATCCATTTTATATTCTTCTAGGCAATTGAAATGTCATTTTTGATGGATCTAATTATTTTCATGGATATAGGCACATAAATAAATTTGTAGCAGGAAAATTATTGAATGGTTATTGAAGAAAATACATTGCACTGCTTGCATAAAAAAGTCCCTTGTGGATCTTTAAGAATGTTAGGGTTACAGATGTCATGGCTAGGCCTACATTCAAATATGGGTTTGTTCTAGTTATTGACTATTATCTTAGTCAGGTGTTCCATTTTAGAAAATAAACGAAATTGAATTCCATGAATAATACTCACAGTTCAATCTCAAAAGCAATACCCCAAGTGAACACATCACAACACGGGCCAAACAATTAATCCTAGGCAATAGCTCATAGATCCTCCACCAAGTGGCTTTTTCTCTAATGCTTTTCTACTATCAATTTCCAGCCTATCCTACTGAATTCAATCCCAGGAATTTAATATATACGAACAATGGGTTGCAATCTCCCTTGAACATTATATATACAAGTCTAACATTAAGATATAGTCGTTTCTATAAAGACAGGCCTAAAATTCAACTATAGGTTTTGTAAGGAGTTTGTAAACAATAGAGAATATTTCCATGCCCATGTTTTTTAGACATTTAATAGGAAAATCTAAGGGCTAAAATGTATCACCATGTTTCTTAGGTACGTATGTTTAGCTACATGTGGTCTCACTATGGCCTGGTTGTTCCAAGACATTTTCACTTTGATTCAAAGTCCTTGGTGGTAATGTTGAGTACACAAACAATACAACCTCAACAACAAATCACGCAGTAACTTAAAAGGGAGTAATAATTTATCCATCATATTTATATACAGATTTAAACCCTTTAAACTAGAATTATTTTCATGCCACAATGACTTATAAAAAATGTAATAGCATCTCTAAACCAAATCTATGTATATCAGGAGAATTGTCCAAAACAATTTAGCTATTTGTAAGAACTACTGGATAACAATCATTGACCAGTGAATTGACACAGAGAAGAAATAATTGATGCACATTTTAAACCCTAATGTGATTCTGAGACATAAAAGTATATATAAATTCTAGAGAGCGCACCAAAAAAAGTGGATGATAACATCTCTGCAGATAAGAAACTCATTCAACCTGGAAAGAGGATTCTCAAAGATTGGTCATATTCACTAAATATTTAATATATCACATACATAGAAAATTACATTTATATGTGCTTATATAAATCTATTAAGGAAATATTTCTTGTGATAACTTACATTTAAAAGAATACTTATATAAGAGAGTTTTCTTCAACTTGACTTTGAAACAATGTTGATTTTCTAGGGAACATGCTAGAATTAAATTTTCTTCAACAAATAACTACTTCCAATGATTAATTAGCATTAGTTCCACATTAAATTCAATCAATATCATTAAGTAGTTACACATAATAAAAATATCAACCAATAAACATGAAATACAAGTAGAAATAAACATGAGACAAGAGACACATAAATTAGGCCTGAGGCTGGGGAAAAACCAATAAGGGGAAAACCAAGAATTTCTTCCTTATGAGAGAGAGAGAGAGTTCAATGTCCATCAATACATCTAGATAAACAAGTTATCAAGAATAACATATAACCAAAGAATGGTCTCACATATGTCAAGCTTCTTTCCTTCTTTTCCTCTGTTTTTCTTCCTCCTATCCTGCCCCAGAACTTGTTGGAATAGATAGAAGCATATGTGATCCAAATTTCCAAATGAGGAAGAATACCTCACATATAAATAATCTTCACAAAGGGTAAAATAGGTTCCTCTAAGGGGCCCAACTTGACATAAAAAAAAAGGAGGCCAACTTGACGTAGTTTTGGAGGCAAAATATAAATATAAATTTTCGAATTTCTTCATGATGAAAATACTGACCACGGCTACCTTATTTCTAACATTCAAAATCTAGAACACATGAGTATGCAAGGGTTCTATAGTCAACAATCATGCTAAGTACACATTCCCTAGTGGTAAGCATATATCGAGAGGGATTTTTGATATCATCCATTCAGACTTGTGTGGATCAATGACTGGCTCCACAAAAAGGTAATATTTATTTTCTTTCTTTGATGTTATTTATAGAAAAATTCAGATTTACTTTAAAAAGACCAAGAATGAATTCTTGAGTAACATCCAGTAATTTAAAGCTCTTGTGGATAATAAGGTCACTAAGAATATTAATGTGTCTAGCTTTGACAATGGAGGAAAGTACAACTACAAGGAATTTTTCCTTTTGTAGGGAAATAGGGATCAAGAGGGAAATGACAATACCTCACATACCTTTGTATAATGGGGTTGAATAGAGGAAGAATGGATCCATCATAGAGACAACCAAGACTATCGTTCATGATCTATATTTTCCCATGTATCATCATGTAGATGCGTGTAATAAAATTGTTTACATTTTGAACAACTGTTTTCAAAAGATATTGAAGAACAAGACAATCGAAGGATTTTTTACTAGTGGAAACCATAGGGATCACACTCGTGTCATTGGATGTGTACCATGTATTTAAATTATTGAGGAGAAGAGATATAATATTGAACCTTCTACTGTGAAAGGTAGATTTGTTGGTTATATTGTGTCCTCCAAGGCTCGGAGGATCTTTCTTCCATCATAGTGGAAGACAATATTGTGTTGAGATGTAAAGCTTGGCGATGATGCTCAGTATTGTAAGTCTCAAGAGCTAACCATGGATGTTGAGTAGGGATAAAATATTTTTGTCCCATGTGCATAGGAAAAATTAGATTGAAATCTGGAAGGTTCCAATAAAGAAACACAGTGTGTTTGAATCTCCAATTTTTCTAAAAATTTGAGGCGGATTACCTAGATTTTGCAAGAAGAACTGGGCAAATAGGAGCACCAAAGACTCATTTTTGGGTGAGAGGCCCATGTATGCAGGTTGAAGAAGGCCCTTTATGGGTAGAAATAAGGCACCACATACATGGTAGTGGATGATTAATGAGTACTTCTTTGAATTTGGGCTTCACCAAGGTTTCTACAGATCCTATTAGGTTGGGTTACAATTTTTGCCCTTTCTTGAGAAAAAAATTTCATTTTTTTCGGTTCTTCAAATTTCTACAAACTATAACAATTTTTCTGTTTAGAATTTCATTTTGCGATAAAAATAAAAGTTGTCAGAAATTTTGTTAGCTTTCTATTAATTATTTTTTGAAATTTCTTTATGTAGATTTGATATGTAAACTTAGAATTTCTTTGAGTGTGTGTTTCTTAACAATCAAAGGATTCATAAGAAGTCATGTTAATACGCAATGTTGTATTCATTGAAAATTTGGGTTTTTGAGAAAACAAAATGTGTTACAACAATCTAGACAGAGTCTACTTCGGTTTCGTCATATTTACAAAGCCAATGGATGCATATCATAATTACTATACTTTTTTGAACTAGTCCAATATGAAAAAACTACATATTTTGGATATGTTTCGCGACACAACAAATTTATTAACATATAAGCTATAAAGTAAAAATCTAAAAGCTACCCATTAGAGACGACGGACCAATGTAATGCCCCATAATTTTTTCAATTCTTTTTACAATGTATTTTGGGAGATACAAAATTTTGATTTCACTGAATCACAATGACCCTCAGAAATTGTTTGCACCCATTTTATTATAAAATTAATTAAAATTAGTAAATATTTATGAAATTCCATAAAAGTTATATTTCCTGAAAGTAGATTCAATTCTGAAAATTCTTATCTTGGTTCCAACAGTTAATTCAGAATGTTTCATGGATTTTAATTAGTTCAAATTTGCAGAAACGTCAAGCTGCGTGACTAGGGAGGCGCTAGTTCGGCTGAAATTTGATTAAAAGTTCGACCGAACTATTTTTTGTGTCGATGGCATGTTAAATCCAACAAATTGATAGTTCAGCCGAAATATTAATCAAATTTTGGCCGAACTTTTAATAAAAGGTCGGCCGAACTGTAATCTAATTTTCCGTCGGCCGGAAAATTTCATGGTGCCCCTCCTAAAACACATTTCGCGGCAATATAAATTGCCGCAAAATCATTCATAATTTTTTCACATTTTGCATAATATTTATTACTTGTTTGATAAATTTGATATGCTTTTCTTGGTCCTGCATGTATATGATTTGATACTTACATATATTTTTGCAAGAGACTTATTTCATGGTGCAAGAAGAAGCTAGCCAACAAATTTGATGTGAAGGACATCAACCTTATGCGCTATTTTGTGGGGCTAGAGGTTTGGTGGGGTACATTTGATGTTTTGTTTGGATAGAGAAGTACAAAGTAGATATTCTGAATAGATTTCAGATGCCATCTTGTGGTTCAAAATTTGAAGTTGCATGGTGATTTAGATTCATTTTTGTAGATCCTTTTATGTATAGGTAGTATATTGGTTCTCTTATGTCCGGTGAATACTGGGCCTGATATATGTTTGCAGAAAATACTTTGAGTGAGTTCATGGTTTGAACCCAAGAATATTCATTTGATTATCGCAAAGCATATGCTACAGTACTTGAAGGGTAGAACCCATTATTGCATGAGGTATGTCAGAGATGGTGAGTTGATGCTGCTTGATTTTTCTGATTTTGACTTGGAAGGAGATGCAAGTTCTAGGAAGAGCACTTTGGGATTTTGTTTAAGCTTGAGATCATGTATGATATCTTTGTTTAGCAGGAAGTAGGCAATATATTCACTCATCTAAATGTGGGCAAATTATATGGTAGAAAATTATGCTAGTTGTGTGGCCATATCGCTTGCAAGTTGATATCAAAGTTGAATGATCAGATGTTGTGTCCTTTGGAGTCTTGAGAATCTCGTACTTTACAATTTCTCCAAGAATATCAATATCTGTCACCATTTCCTTAGAGACATATTTCAGAAGGGATCAGTGGTCTTAGATTATGTTCCTTCAGATTTGCATATTGTAGAGATTTCGACAAAGCTCCTAGCTAAGAGGAAGTTTGAAATGTTGAGAGAGAGACTTGTCTTGGTGGATAACACATTCCTTCGAAAGGAGAAGTGTTATTTTTATGTATCTGTGTTGTTGAATTGTTGTTCTCTTTAGCATCATCCAGTCACTAGTTTCAGCAGAGATGTAAAACCTTCGCTGTGTGCAACACTTTAAGTAGTGATGATCGATGGTGCTGTAATGGATATGTATAGAGGTAAATATGTATTCATTTTCTACCCTTAAACAATTTCTAGCCATAGAGAATTCTAGTTTTATGATTTTATTTAATTATAAATTGTTTTCCTATTTTGCATTTAACGTTTCCAAATTTTTTGAAAGTACATGACTTAGGAAGTCTTCCAGATTTAGAGTAGGTAGTATGTTTGAGTTGGTGTCCACATTTAAACCATGGGTGCTCTATTCTAGGAGGATTGGCTCTTGATTATGTGGATTATCTCATGTAGGGAGGGTACATCTATAGGCATATATAGAGTTAGAGATTCACAGTCACTTCTAAATCTAGGCACACTGTAATGATAGACCTTTTCTGTAAATCTGTGGCCTCTTTTAGTGTATAAAACAAAGGCAGGGTTGGGGCATCAATTCATTCAATTTTGAGTCATTTTAGTGTACTCCTTCTTTCTGAGTTTATATTAGAGATATGTGATCGAGAGTTCAAATTTTTACTTGGTGTCATAATTTTCAGAGTGTTGTGTTTGTAGATATCATGTTCCTTCATCCACAGTTATGATAGGTTTTTCTTTTCTCTGTTACCTAGGATTTGTATAGAGTGTGGATCTACCTATCATGACCCAAGAAACAAATATCTAACCTACATAAAATAGAGGACAAAAAAGCACCCCTTACGATGGAATACAGATAAGAAGAGAAACTTTATTCCATATAAAATGGCCATCCAGGGACTCCCATGCTCATTCCATTGGCATGAAAAATAATATAATGAAAACAATGTAGGATTCCATTAATGTATATAACTCCCAATTAATATATGTATAACTAGAATTTCATAATACTCAAACAAATACATTTATCAAAATTTCACAGCAAAACAAGTCCATTTGAATCTAGAATTTATTCATACATATGTGTTCATCCTTGTCCTTTACATAACTTGTACAAAAACACTCTAAATGAATTTTGAAAATTTTCATACACAGTTGTTATATTAGGCAAGTGCACTTGAATTTATCAGTAATTATACAGATGCAAGCATCCTTAAATTTAATAGTGAATGGGTTTAGCACCTATACATGAAATATTGTGTCAATATCCCTTATCTTTGTCATTCCAACACCCTCAGTGACTTCCTAGATATGTGTAATAAGAATCACAGCAAGGCATGTCAGCGTTCTCCAATGTTGATAGGTGCTAATTCTAGTTTGTTGATAAGGTGAAGCAATTCCAAAAGCTATTAAATGTTCATACATATATGTTTGTTTAGTGTTTTATAGAGCCTTTTTTAATTACCAGAGTGAATAGTTCTTGCATAGGAGAGAATCTTTTCTGTAGTGTTTGAACAACTTTGAAATAAGTAAATATTTTGAAATCCATCTTTGTAACTCGACTTGGGTAGCTGAGTGAATGGATCAAGGTTCTAAAATTTTTGTTTTCTAGACTTCATGATTTGAAGCTCATGAAAACTTGACAATATGCAAGAGACAAATTCCTTAACTTCGTTATTTTCTTCAATTGTTCCAAAATCAACGGTATACCAATATAGCTTAGTAAGATGCAAATTTTTTTTATCTAATGCACCCAGTGATGCTAAGACAATAACCTGAGCAAGATCAGCAAACCTAGGGTGTATTAGCATTGGCATGTCATCAAGTATCTCATGGAAAATTTAAGGTTAAGGTGTGTACATTGGATTTCTAGTGAGACAAATATATTGTGTTGAATGGAATGTTTTAAAATATAGTCCATTAAAAAATTGACATGGCTGAAACAACCCTGCCACAGGTCTTATTTTCCATCCAGTGTAATGTTGTAAAACCTGTGCACAAAACCCATGCCAAATTTGTTATATACACTGGTAGAAGTCTCCATTCATAACAAAATATAAATACAGGCTATCAAAACCCATTATACCTGTGAAAGCTCTTCCAGTTGAGGAATTTTGTTAGGAGAAAAGTTCAAAAGTGGAAATGATTCCAGATACTCTTTGCAAGCATGAATACACTACAATTCTGTAATATTCCCAAATGGGGAAGCAGAAATATATGAACACAAACTAGAAACAACAATGATAATAAACACATAAAATGTAATAAGATCATATAGCCATCATATTAATATCATAACAGAAAAATGTATACAATTTCTTGATGAAAAATTCACTCAGTTTAGGCAAAACAAGCCTCAAGAGAACATGTACATGAGATATGAAGAAGACTGCTCCACAACAATACCCAAGAATAAGACAACACAATTTTAGTAGATATAATAGCTGCTGGAAAATTTAAATACATAGATGTGCTATTATATGGCTCAAGTAATAGCGAGAGTCAAGATCTAAGCTCCCAAACACCTTTCCAAGATAATCTAGAAAAGGTTTCCTAAAATACACAAAAATGCAGAAAATACAAATATGGCCCTAGGGCTGAATGATCTCTACAACTGGATAACTGATAGGAGGTGGATGATCTGATCTGGAAATGTATGAAAACTCCTCCTATAAATACTTCAAATGAGAGGTTGATCCCCTCACTGAAATCTATCTCCCCCAACTAGGGCTCTAAACCCTCTTTTGCAACTGCACTCTAAAATAACGGAATCCCTTCAGGAAAATGTGTTGTAGATGATATAAATACATTAGCTTGATGCTAAATGATGAAATGAATCTCAAGAATATTCCTTACAAGACTCTTGGATGAAGGTTTGCTCCCTCCACTGGAAAAAAATACCATAAGTTGGTTTTCTCAACCCTCGACTACTGCACCCTGCTACACAGCACAACTCTAAGAAGAAACTGTGTTTTTGGAGTAAGTTGTAGCTTGGAAAAATGCCAGAATGTGGAAATGTAGTGCAAACACTCTTCTAGAGTGGGCACTAGAATTCCCTCAAGGATATAGCTAGGATTCCCGCTCAGGAACACCCTGTGCTAAACAACACTGTAATCTTAGATAAACAACTGAAGAGAGCAACAAGTCTAAACAGACCATCAAAATAATAATAATCAATCCTACCCACAATGGTTGCCATCCCCTTCCTTATATTCTTGGTGAGCTTCCTCACCTTGGGCCCCACTCATTAAAGCCACTACTTCCATGCATGGAGTCTCCCTCCAAAAATGTGTTGTCCCTCAATGAATGCCACTCCTTCCATACCAACATTGTTTGATTTAGTCAAGGTTGACCTAGTCTACATGATCCATCCCCTTTTCACACATAAGGGTCTTCAATCTAGCTTTTATATGAACTCCTTTCACATTAGGAGTGTTTTTATTCCTACTAAGGATATTTATGGGTCTCCATACCCTTTTATTCCTCTAACTAAGAGAAAAATAAAAATTTAATATTCCAATTAGCTATGTGCTAATTTGGAAATATTAAAATCCTCCCCTCCCAAATGTTGCTTATCCCCAAGCAACTAGAAGGATAGAATTGAAGAGCCTCCTCTCCTCCTCCTGTAACATCCTCATATGATAAGTTCCTCCAATGAACAAGATGCTCTCTCATAAATATGTCCCCAAGTTACTCCTCCCAAATTTCTAAGCTAGCCTTTGGTGACAAATCCAAATGGCTCTCATCATGAAGAAGTGGGATATCCATGGAGGAAACTATATGTGGTCTAGAGGCCTTCTTGGGGCATGGGATCATAAAATCATTGGGGACCTTCATCCCCATGTGAAGCTCCAAACCCCAATCTATCATCCACACAAAGTGAGTCACCCTCGAAAATGGCAACTCATGAAAAAGCTCCTCCACCTTTAGCTCCTGCAATGTAGGTGGGCTGAATATTTGAACATGATATGCCAAATGGCCTATCTGATGTTGTATCTCTATCCACTTATAGAAAGTGTAGAGTTGTTGCTGAATTTTGGCTGCAATAATGTTTCCCTGAAGAGACAAAAGGACAATCACATCTTCAAAGATCCCTTCTCTAGTATCATGAATCTTGCTTGCTCAAAAACTCCCATACAAAGTAAATAACACATCATCACCATATGGCATCCAAATAAAAACGATACTGAGTGTTATATGTAATGTTGGATGGTACCAATGGTTTCTCCAGTGGACACAACGCATTTTTGCTAACTGTTGTTTCAGAACATCATCTGGCAAGTTGTCTCCCAATGATTTGCTAATTGTGCATGTCTGCTCATCTACTAAGAACTAGTAAATAGAATTATATATAATCTGAGCCTAACAAGAATAGCGCAACACACACCCAAATACATCCAAGAAAGGGCTTCCTCCATCACTAATATTGGTCTTAGAAATACCATGTAGCAAAAGTAGAAACTTTCCGTCTTATGGGGAAATGCATTGTACATATATGGCAAGAGAATGAAAATGTTGTGATACCAGCTCCAAAAATAGAAGAAAATAGATATCAACGCCTTGTAAATAAGCCAATTTCAGGGGGCAACCTCCAATACATTACATAAATGAACAATTCTTGGATGATTCAAATTACAAAACCTCCTTTCTATATATAGGAGTCCATGTGGCCACAATGTAATCTTAGTGGGGCCACAATATAATCCTAGCCTACCTAACAATAATAATTTAAAGGCACAATAACAACAATATGGGGGTTACAGGGGTACAATAATAACAATAAGGGGGTTACACTAACAACAATAAGGGACTATACTAGTAATATAGGGACCTCACATGCCCCTCTCCTTCAAAAAAGTGTTGTCCTCAATGCTTGAGTAGCTCTGGGTGCTTCTGTATAAAATTCTCATCCTCCCATGTAGAATCTTTAGTGAGTAAGTTCTTCCACTTGATGAGATACTCTGAAATTGATCGATTCCGTAGTTGTCGAGTTCTTGTTTCTGTGACCGCTTCAGGTTCCAATATGATTTTTCCTTCCTCATCAAGTTCTGGCAATATTGTTTGAATTGGAAGATTTTCACCTATAACCTTCTTTAAGCATGAAACATGGAAAGCTAGATGCACTCGTGAAGAAGCAGGAAGCTCCAATTTGTATGCCATGGTACCAATCTTTTGCAACACCTTGTAAGGACCCTATTACTTTGGTGATAATATATTATCCTTCTTAGCTTGCTTGAGGGACATTTTTTTGTATGGTTGTAGCTGTAAAAATACCCAGTTTCCTACATCAAAAATTCTCTCGCTGCGATGTTGATCTGCCTGTTGTTTCATTCGATTTTGTGCCAAATTCAAGTTATCCTTTAAGAGTTTGAGAAATTCTTGTTGATGCTCGATGTGATCTTCCACTGCTTGAACCTTTGAATTTTCTCTTAAAGATGATGTGATGGATGGTGGATGATATCCATAAAGTGCCATAAATGGGGTCATTTTTGCTGCAGTATGGAAGGAAGTGTTATACCACCATTCTGGGAGAGGTAACAACTTGACCCATTGTGTTTGTTTATCAGATATAAAACAATGAAGATATCCTTCCAATCATTTATTTACTATCTCAGTTTGACCATCAGATTGAGGATGATAAGATGAGCTATGAGATAATTTAGTACCCAAACAAGAAAATAACTCCATCCAAAAATTTCTAGTAAAAATGGGATCTCTTTTGCTCACAATAACCCTTGGGTTTCCATGTATCTTTTGAATTGTGTCCATAAATGTAGTAGCAAATGTACTTGCTTCAAATGGATGAGATAATGCACAAAAGTGTGCACACTTGGTAAGTCTATCAACTACCACCATGATGACACTCTTTCCTTCGGACTTAGGTAAACTTGTGATAAAATCCATTGAAATCTCCTCCCAACGTTGACTTGGAATGGATAAAGGTTGTAGAAGACTCGGGGTATTAATTGTCTCAACTTTATTCTACTGGAAAACCAAACATTTTGAACAATGTTACCGATGAAATAGGTAACCGCACTGTTACCTACATTTTTTTGGTAGCATAAAAAGAACTCGATTTTGAAAAGTGGTGATGCAAAATCACATTTTTTTTTTGGACCACATTTTCGACACTCTAATATTTTTATTTATGAAGTATGAATATTTGTTTTAAAATGTTAGTGATTTTCATGCTAATTTTGAAACGTATTGATGCAACATCAACTTTTTTTTTTTAAGAGCGGTGATTTTCATGCTAATTTTGAAACATATTGATGCAGCATCAACCTTTTTTTTTTTACAGTGGTGATTTTCATGTTGGTAATAAAACACAAAACTTCGATAAAAAATATATATATAAAAACAATTAAAAAAACCAATAAAAATGTAAAAAAAACAAAATTAACTCATAAAAATAAAAAATTTAAACAAAAAAAATTTTAAAAAAAAATATTCGAAAATTATATCAAAAGAAATGACAAAATTTGGAAAAAAACACATAATTTAAAGAAAAAAAAACAAAAATTAACCAAAAAATTAAAAAAAAAAAAACATCAAAAACATTTTTTTCTAAGTTATTAAAAAAATATATATATAATTAAAAAATAATTTAAATAGAAAATCTAAAATAATTTAAATTACAGAATTAAAATTTAGATAAAAAAAATAAAATACAAGAAAGAAAAAATTAAATTTAAAAATTTAAATTAAAATAATAATAACAAGAAGAAAAAAATACAAATTTTAAAATTAACAAAAAAAAACAAATTAAAAAAAAAAAAACAAAATTTAAAATTGAAAAAGAAAATTAAAATAAAAGAATTAAAATAAAAAAAAACTATCATTAAAAAACAAAAGAAATGAAAAAAACCACGTGCAAATAATTAAAAAACAAATATGCATAAATTCACTGTTTTTTTTTTAAATGAAACAATTTATACATATTAAAAATGAAAAACTAAAAAACCTAAAAGATTAAAAAAAAAATTAAATTAAATTAAAATTTAATAAATTTAATAAATAAATTTTAAATTTTAAAAAATAATTAATCTAAAATATTAAATTTAAAAAAAAAAGAAAAAAAAATTAGAACAATTTAAATTTAAAATAAAAAATTTGAATTAAAAAACAAATAATTTTAAATTTTTTGAATTAAAAAAAAAATCAAATTAAAAAAAAATATTAAAAATTTAAAAAAATAAAAAAAAAATAAAAAGAATTTTTTGATCGTGGTGGCGCCGCCAATTGGCCTCCAGCCCAGGTGGCGGTGGAGGCCAGCTGCTGGGCGGGAGGCCGATTCCGAGAATTGCCCTTCCGCTGTAGGAGGCCGATTCTGGGAATCGCCCTGCCACGGCGCGGGAGGTCGATTTCGGAAATCGCCCTCCCGCGGCGGGAGGCCGATTTCGGGAATCGCCCTCCCGCCGATTCTGAGAATCGCCCTGCCGTAGCGCGAGAGGCCAATTCTGTGAATCACCCTCCCGTGGCAAGAGGCCGATTCCAGGAATCGCCCTCCCGCCGCGGGAGGGCGATTCCGAGAATCGCCCTCCCGCGGCGGGAGGGCGATTCTTGGAATTGGCCTAAGGGAAATTCTTGGAATTGGCCTCAGGGCGATTCCCGGAATTGGCCTCAGCGCGATTCCCGGAATCGGCCTCTTGGCGATTCCCGGAATCGGCCTCTGGGCGATTCCCGGAATCGGCCTCTGGGCGATTCCCGGAATCGGCCTCTCGGCGATTCCCGGAATTGACCTGCCACCACGGGAGGGCGATTCTCCGAATTGGCCTCCCGCCTAGCGGCTGGCCTCCGCCGCCACCTGGGAGGGAGGCCGATTGGCGGCGCCACCATGATAAAAAAAATATTTTTTTATTTTTTATTCTTTTAATTTTTAATATATATTTTTTTTAATTTGATTTTTATTTTTTAATTTTTTTTTATATTCAAAAAATTAAATTTTTTTTTAAATTAAATTTTTAAATTTTAAATTTAATTTGTTTTTAATTTTATTCATTTTTTTTGTTTTTAATTTTTTTTTTCTAAATTTTGTTACAATTTTTTACTAAATTTTGTATTTTTGTTATTTAATTGATATTTTTTTTATTATTAATTTTTATGTTTGGTTTTTTCATTTAATTTTTTAAAATTTAGAAAATTTTGTATTTTTCTTTTTAATTTATTTGAATTTAATATTTTTTAAATTTTTATTTTTTTATTATTATTTTTTTAATTACATAAATTTTTTATATGTTTTTTCTTCCAATTAAAATTATGTATTTAAAATTATATATATATATATATATATATATTTTTTAATTAAACTTAATATTTTCAAATTAATTTGTTTTTTATTTTATTTTTTATTTAATATATTTTATTTAATTTATTTTTTTCAATTTTTCAATTTTAATTGATTTTTAAAGTTTTCTAATTTTTTATTTTAACAATGTTTTTTTTTTCTTTATATTTAAATTTATTTTTTTTTTCAAAATTTATTTGTTTATTCATTTATTTATTAAAATTTAATATATTTTTTTTTTTAATTTAATTTGTTATTTTAATATTAACTTTTTTTTTAAATTTAATAAAATCTAATATATATATATATATATATATATATATATATATATATATATATATATATATAATTTAAGTTCATATATATATATATATATTATTTTTTATAATTTAAATTTAATTTATTTTTTGAAATCTGTTTGTTTTTTTAATATATATTTTTTTAAATTTAATATTTTTATGGTATTTTATTTTTATTTTTTTATTTTTAATTAAGTTTTCATTTTTTACTTTTAATTTCAATAATGTTTTTTCTTTTTTTAATTTTAATTTTAAAGTTTTAAATTTATTAAAATTTAGTATATTTCTTTAAATTTAAATTTTTTTTTTTTCTAATTTAATAAACATTTTCTTTTTCTTTTTTAAATTTAATTTCTATTTTTTATTTTTTATAATTTCTTTCCTTTTTAAACTTGTTTTCTTTTTTTAATTTAATATTTTTATTTTGTTTTTATTTTTAATTTTTAATTTCTATATATTTTGAAATTTTAATCTTTAAATATTTTTTTATTTTTTAATTTTTAATTTTTTCTTAAATTTTAGGTTTTTTTTAATGTTTGAATTAAATTTTTTATTTTGTTTTTATTTTTATTTTTTTATTCCTATATATTTTTTAATTTTAATCTTTAAAATGTTTTTATTTTTTAAATTTATTTTTTTCTTAAATTTTAGGGTTTTTTTTAATGTTTGAATTTTAAAAATTAAAAATTGCTATTTCTATTTTTAAAAATGTCAAAAATATGATACAATTTTTTTTTTTGTTATTCCAGCATCAATTGGTTTTTTTTTTAGGGTGTTTTTTCAATCCTTTTTTCAAGAAACAATTTTTTTTTTAACATAATTTTATAAAATGTTGAAATTTGACCTTCAAAAAAAACCAAGTGCGTTCTGGAATACACTTTTTTTGTTTTTGGGGTGTTTTTTCATGTTTTTTGAGTCTTTTTGGGTTAGAGTTCCTGTTTTGAGGTCAGGTTACCTATTTCATTAGTAACAGTGTTTTTGCCACAAACTTTTGAATATCAAATTTAAGTTCATCCCAAAAAAAATCTTTCTTCACCCTGTGGTAAGTTTTTTAAAACCCTGAGTGTCCTCCTAAAGGAGAAGTGTGCAATTCCAAAAGAATCTTTTGTTTTATTTGGAAATTCTTACAAAGATATAAGCGATCTTTGTACCATAAGGAATCATTTTTCCAACTAAATGTATCAGATGTACTAGGATCTTGCTGCAACTTTTGAATGAGTGTCCATACATCTTTGCCCTTCTTCCATTCATCTCTTGCTTCGGTTATCCAATCTGGTTGGATAATAGAAATGGCACAAAGCAATGCTTCCACCTCTTCATTCTTTCTTGAGAGTGCATCTGCAACAACATTAAGCTTTCCTTTTTTGTAGATTATTTCAAAGTCATAACCCAACATCTTTGTGACCCATTTTTGCTGCTCTTCTGAAGATAGTCTTTGCTCCAAAAAGTGTTTCAGACTATCATGATCAGTTTTTACCTTGAAGTGTCTTCCCATTAGGTAAGTTCTTCATTTCTTTAGTGCATGCAGTATTGCTAACATTTCCTTCTCATAAATAGGTTTCTGTAAATACTTTCCTTTGATTGGACGACTTTCAAAAGCAATGGGTCTTCCTTCTTGTATTAAAACAACACCAATTCCATTTCCTGAGGCATCACATTCCACAATAAAGGTTTTTGTGAAGTCTGGCGTAGCTAAGACCGGTGCTAGGCACATTGCCTCTTTAAGATGTTCAAAGGCCTTAGTTGCTTCAGGAGTCCATGAAAATGCATCTTTCTTCAATAATGTTGTTAGAGGTGCTACTATTTGTTATTGCCTAAATCTACCTTAGGCTGAAGGAAGGCAGAGTCTAGGGTAACATCAAACCACGCTTAATCTGGTAGCTAGCCCTACCAGATCGGGAGAGGGCTCTCTCCTTGTCAATCTCGCAAAAAATGATCAGTGAGGCTTGAGATGAGTTGAAATAAAGGCTGATTTTAGGCTAGGAATATATGTAAGAGAGTTTTATTTGATTTTGAGGGTATTTGTTGGATCAAAGGGAAAGGCAGATTTTGGGTCTGGGGAATGAGGCCTAGTTTCTGTAGAGGTCTGAATGGGGCAAGGTAGGAAACTATTTTGACGCTTTAATTTTGAATGAAATGGATAGCTCAGACCGGTGAGGAGTTGAAGAGGGCAAGAGACCTTCAAGAATCCTCTTCAGACAGTTGAAAACATAGAAAATTAAACACAACTCAAGGTAGAACACTGCAAATCTAATGAATTCCACCTTTATCCTTGTTTTTTTAACTTAAGAAGAAATAAGAGAGATGATGATACACATAAAGCACCAGTAAACTTACAATAACAAAGATAAATACATCATAAAAACAAAGAGCCACATGAATCCCAAGGAGTGCTACAAACCCTGGTCTATTCCTTTGCCAAACTGCAGAGATGAAATGTACCATGAAGCTCAAATAAATCTCAAGTGTCGAACCATGCAAATGACTGAAAAACTAAAAGATATAGACAAGCATAACTCATCCCAAACCTCTAGGGGTCGAGCTCACAAGTCTAGGAGCTGTTTCAACAAGATGTAAACTAAGAATTGGAAAGTAGGCAGTGGAATAGCTTGCCTCTATAAGATAGGAAACTGATTCATTTAGTTGCATTTCACCTTTTAATGAATGAATCTACTTCCATGAGTAAAAATTTGCCAAAATTACAACAAAACCCATCCAATTACATCAAATTACATCAAGAGTTTTACATGTGGAAGTAAGAAATTCAAAATGGCCAAAACTAGGCGAAAAACAGAGTTACTGAGTGAAAAATGAGCCAAAATCCCCAATGCGACACGCCTGAATTCTCTATTCATCGCGCCAGTTTGGAGTCGATTTTGAAGGCCTTCCCAGTGTCCAAATTGAGTGCAGGATAGCTCGTTGGAAATCTCTGTCTGTCTACCTTTCCAACACAAGTGGAATTGCTTAATTTGGTTGCCATTTCCCCCTCCAAAAATGATTTTTCCCAACACTGCTTCCTGTGTGTCCAAAAAGGGGTAGAAAGGTCATTTTTAGGGTGTTTTTGACCCTTCTGGAAGCCCAAAACCTGTCAAAATCTCTTGGCCATGGGTAGAAATGCATAACTTTCCATGAAAAATCCAAAAATACAAATTTTTACCCAAGAGGAGCTCCCAATCATAGGCGTGCGCCAAGTGGCGCGACGTGTCGGGCAGAAAAATCTGTGTTTAGGCCAAAAAAAATCAAAATTGACAAAATGTGTCCCAAATTTCTTGAAATTTGGGCTGAGTTCCTACAATCATGGAATATGTCGTGCCAAGGAAGCTTTGGCCAAAATTTGGAGTCTATCATGCCTTTTGCGACGCTTTAATGCCCTCTTAAACTTTGCCTTCAAGATCTTGATTCATGCCTTGCAAACCTGATTTCTCGTCCAATAATGATTCTTCATGTGCCTCAACATGTTCTTTTCCTTTTTTGACTTCTCCAATAGCTTCTCCAATAGCTTCTCCAAATTAATATTGACCCTTGCGAGCCAAGTTTCCCGATCAGCCTCAATCTCTCGCTCAATAGATGTCATCTCGGTTTGGCTCCTTTGGGCAGCTTGCCGGTTCTCACGTATATTTTGAAACTCCATGATAGCTTGTTGATCTTCCAACTGTTTTTTTCGCTACTCAAGGTAGTTGATAATCCATTGGGCTCTTTGCAACTTGACGGACAAAGTGTCTATTTCCGCCTTCTGCTCCTAAACAATCTATCTCAACTTTGAGCTTGGCAAGCTCAAATCCTCATGAATGAGTATGAAATCTGTATCCTGGCCTCCTAAAGGCCCTCATCCTTCATTGGCCTCTTACCCTTTTCCTGTACCTGTACCTATGCTGCTGATGATGGAAGCGAGACCCCTTCCACCCTGGGTGGAGATAATACTCACCTGGCTGATGCAAATAACCCTCTAGTGCCTCTCTGATAAGTGACATACACCGGCACACTACTAGTCTCTGTCTCCTGACCCTCATGCTGATATGAAGGTTGACCTACCTCATGAACAACCTCTGAAGGTACCTGAGGAGCTATGAAGAAATCATTAGAAATTAAATCCTCCCATGAAATACCCTGCAAGCCGAGCTGGTGTATAACCATAATTTTGATGAGTGCAAAGTGATAGATACTGCTATACTACTACTCAGGAGTTTTCCTTTGCACGAGATTGGTCATCTTCTCAATATTCCGGCACATGAAATAAGGGAGGTTCATCATCCTCACCCTGGTGAAATGCATCAGCAACCTGATATGATAGGCATAAAGACGTGAAAACTGGCCTTCACAACTGAAATATTTGATGATAAGTTTCATCAGAGGAGCATAGGAATCCTTTAGGAACCGGAAATGAAACACTCTGCTGAGTTTTCTCACAAAGCTGGGTCTGATATATGGCTCATAGTGTACCCTGTCAACCTGCTGCCTTTTTTTCCATTGTTCTCCAACATTTGGTATTCCGGTTGCTTGAGAGATAGTTTCAGGTGTTAAAGTGAATGTTACACCGGCAAGGGTGACTTGACCATCATGTAAATTCAACACAAAAAAACGGGCCAGCTCTTGATGATGATGGACCCTAGCAACCATTTCACAAAATTGATAACAATATTGTTGTTGAAAACATGCCATGGCAAGAGGACGGGCCTGCAACTCAATCAATGAAGTGGGCTCCTCCCTCACATGTCTGCCACTCTTATGAGGCCTTCTAGGTGCATGAAATTCAGTTGTGGAATCAATGTCTCGGTCATAAGATGTATCAGTCTCCATGATTTCCAAAGTATATCTTGTGTCGAATGAAAATGAGAAGTTTGGTGTCCTTGGTTTTGTTTCCAAATATGTGGTAACAAGTGAGGGACTATGGAGGGATAGAGTAGTGGAAATGATGGACTATTATTAAGTGAATTTTTCCACTTGAAATCTGTGAATTGATAATTTTAGGGACAGCCACTTAATCTCTTGGGATAGCCTTGGGGTTTGGGGAAATTTGCAATTGGGAAGGGGATAATGGGAATGGGATAGGAATGAATGATTTAGGGATACAAGGGAATATGGAAATGGGCTGCTTGTGACAAGATAGGTAGTGAGGAGGGAATAACAAGGTGGGGGAAATGGAAATGATTGACACAAAACCAATTTCAAAACCCTAAAGGAGCATTCTACAAACAAGATAATAGGGTTTGATTTTTTGTATTTAAATTCTCATAAGCATCACAAAACATGTGCTCATTGACAATGGAGAGGTTGCTTGGACTTACTTGAACAAAGAGAGACCAAGCCGATTTGAAAATTTGGAAGCAATGACAATAAATTTGTTTGTAGCCCAACGCGTCGTGCAACAAACCTAGTGCGCTGCACTGCTTCAATGCATCATGCAGGAGAAAATTTACACGGTGAGAGCTGACCCAATGCGTCACTCTCGCCCGATGCATCGCGACAGCCACCCAATTCGTCGCGCAGGGATACTCCAACACAATCTGCCCTCAAATTCTTCCTTCGCTCCTCACAATTTCTCTTTGGCTTTCTCCTGTTCTCTTAGCATACAAATGAAGTCTTGAAACATGAAAATATCTTATATGCCAAGGATTTTTATTTTCCATTTGAAAAACCCACTTTGTAATGTTTCAAATTTTGACACTTTTAAAAAAAAAACTCTGTTTTGCTTCTTTTTGGCATTTTAACTGAATGATGAGCTTTCTGTCTATCTTGTAGGGAATGGATGGCATGGAGCTTTGAAAAAGGCGACCAAGGTTGCGAGTGAAAGTATTATTACAACTGAGAAAACTTGAAATCACATTACATTTATACATAGAGATAAAAACACTATTTTTCTTCAAAACAGAGTTTTGAAGAAAAATCATTATTAAGCATATAATGATGAAATTTAGTACTAAAACTTTATTTCAAACTTCCTCATGTGCCTGTTGACCATTATTAGGCATTCTGGAGACCTGATTAATGAAACCCTAGACCTAATGAGACTAAAACCCTAAAAATGACTCTTGGAAAACTATGAGACCAACAATGACTGCAAATGATTTTAATGAGCGGGAATGGGCCAGTAGGTAAACGACATGAGGGAAAAATCTTAGAACAAACCACTACCTTCAGATGATCCATGCTCCTAGTGGAATTCAACTGACCAAATGAGACACCTAATATGCAATGCAACAAGAGGATTTTGATCACTGATGAAGGGATGAAGATACCAACACTAACATTGGCTCCAATGGGGATGGTAGCTCCTTGGAGGTGCCAAGAACTACAGATCTCTGGGAAAGTAGGCAGTGCCTTCGTCCATTGGGCTATCGAGTCAATAACTTCGACAAACCAAAACCAATATTGCAACTCAAAACATAACTCAATTATAAAGACTAAAAACTAACTCGATGCAAAAAAAAATGACTCATGACTGACTTAACTGAAACAAGTACTTACAAAGATTTTTGAATGGCAGCATACCATCAAGATTTGAGGGTTTCAAATCATGATGACAACCAACTCCCTACTGATGGAATATGTACAATCATGTGTAGTGAGCCTTCCAATGTAACCAATCCAGTAGATGGCTACATACCAAAATTCTACTCTCAGTTTTCTCGAGCAGGTAGAACAATGTACATGTAGGCAACTCACAATAACCACTAAAACCAAGGCTTATGATAACGAACCAGAAAACATTTATCTTTTCTGATTCTTGCAAAAGAATACCGAAGGGATCTTGAAAATCCTGAAGCACTAGTTGGTCTTGAGATCCAGCATCAAAAATACAACTACTCGCTTCATTCTGATCTGAAAAAACAATTGATTACCGAGTGATAGGAAGGCACAGAGAAGTATAAGCTTCTGCCATCTGAGTGTTAGCTGTAAGTTCCTTGACAATGAGAAATTCTGGCATATTGTTTCTCTCAAGCTCATATTCCTCAACTTCATGGTCTAGGCCATTCTTAAATAAAAAACAATCTTCAAGGTTATTAAACATGACAGCCTTGTCATCTTCATGAAAGAAGATATTATCTGTTTGCTGATCTATAAAGATAATTACAAGACCATCATCATTTTCAAAAGAGGAAGAAGTTTCACCAACACTTTCTCGACCATGTGGGCACTGCAAATCTGCTTTAGCTTGGGCTGTAACATGACCTTTCAAGAGTTGATCTATCTCATCTTCAGATAGAGGAGATAATACTCTTTGTTTTATTTTTCTCAAACAGTGATTTTATTCATGAAATAACATTTTAAAACATGAAAAACCTGAATGACAGTCCTTAATTCCCTGATCTTCTGAAATTTTAAAACATTGTTGATCATCTTCATATGACATGGAAATACAATTATTATTTATCACTGAGTTACTGAAAGAAGATTTTTCACTTACTTGAAGAAAGATCTCATCTTATTTTTCATGAACTGGCTGGATTACCTCCTCATGAAGGCTTTGTTCTAATGAAATGAGAACATTTGGATCAATAACTCTGTCTTCTTCATTCCAGATGATCTCAATAGCAGAGTTCTCCTTCATGGGATTCAACACAAGGTACGCTTGATCATCACGATTTGAATCTAGATCTGAAATAGCCGACTTGACTTTATCACATTATAAAATTGAAACTTGAATTTCTTGCATATTGTCTTCTTCTATGGACAGATCTGAAACAAAACCTTCTCTTTCATCATTTTCCATTGTACCAAGATCTTGATCCTGCTGCAAAGTTTCCTGAGCATCTTGATGGGTATCTTCTAAGTTCTCTTTATGCTGCTGAAATGGATTTTCGTACAGAGCTTCCATGATCTCATCATCCATGAAGTCATCATCTTCATAAAAGTTTTCAATATTTTCAATAAAACTATGAACATGGCTACAACAGTTCTGAACTAAAGTTAAGGATGGATAAGATTCTTTATACCTTTCAAAGAACATGGTATGAAAATCCTTTAAACAGTAAATACAAGTAGGCGACAAACTTTCATACCAAGATAGGGCTTCACCTTCCAGAGTGGCCATGAATATCTTCATTAAGAAATATTCAGGAAAATAAACCTTCAACTTGCGAATATGTATGTGAAATCTAACCAGATGTAAAGCAGCATCCTTCCTATCATCATCCTTAAATGTAGGCAAATTGCTTTGCCAATCTACCTTAGGAATTTTATTTGGAAAACCTGGAATGTGATCTCGACTCATGGGAGCATACCTTCTATCCAGTGAAACCACTTTGATAATAATGAATTCACCAAGAAATTCCTCAGGCTACTGATTCTTGAAGAGTAGAGTCGCCGTAAAAATTATGAACCTTGGGATTCTTCGACACTGGAGTCGCCAAGTGAATGATTTCAGCCTTCCTATGTCTGATTGTTGTCCACCATCAACCATCAGATCTAACTTGATACATGTACTGGGGAAATTTTCAAGTCATATGTTACATTTATAATACTAGACCGGAGATTGACTGAAGCATTGTTTATCTACTTATGCACTTGCAAAGCAATGTGCAGTTCGAAGGCTACCTGGCATAACTTCAGGCTCTGTCTGTAGTTTATAAAACGAATAACACTAACAAGAAAACAATCTTGTTTTCCTCAGTATGGTAACCATTATGTTATTACCTAAATTAGCCTTAGGCTGAAGGAAGGCAGAGTCTAGGGTAACATCAAACCATGCTTAATCTGGTAGCTAGCCCTACCAAATCAGGAGATGGCTCTCTCCTTTTCAATCTCACAAAAAATGATCAGTGAGGCTTGAGATGACTTGAAATAAAGGCTGATTTTAGGCTAGGTATATATGTAAGAGAGTTTTATTTTATTTTGAGGGTATTTGTTGGATCAAAGGGAAAGGCAAATTTTGGGTTTGGGGAATGAGGCCTAGTTTTTGCAGAGGTCTGAATGGGGCAAGGTAGACAACTGTTTTGACGCTTCAATTTTGAATGAAATGGATAGCTCAGATCGGTGAGGATTTGAAGAGGGTAAGAGACCTTCAAGAATCCTCTTCTGACAGTTGAAAACATAGAAAATTAAACAAAAATCAAGGTAGAGCACTGCAAATCTAATGAATTCCACCTTTATCCTTGTTTTTTTAACTTAAGAAGAAATAAGAGAGATGATGATACACATAAAGCACCAGTAAACTTACAATAACAAAGAGAAAGAAATCATCAAAACAAAGAGCCACGTGAATCCCAAGGAGTGCTGCAAACCCTGGTCTATTCCTTTGCCAAACTGCAGAGATGAAATGTACAATGAAGCTCAAAGCAATCCCAAGTGTCTAACCATGCAAATGACTGAAAAAATACAAGATATAGACAATAATATCTCATCCCAAACCTATAGGGGTCAAGCGCACAAGTATAGGAGTTATTTCAACAATATCTAAACTAAGAACTGGAAAATAGGCAGTGGAACAACTTGCCTCTATAAGATAGGAAACTAATTCATTTAGTTGCATTTCGCCTTTTAATGAATGAATCTACTTCCATGAGTAAAAATTTTGCAAAATTACATCAAAACCCATCCAATTAAATCAAATTACATCAACAGTTTTACATGTGGAAGTAAGAAAGTCAAACTGGCCAAAACTAGGTGAAAAACAGAGTTACTGAGTGAAAAATGAGCCAAAATCCCCAATGCACCGTGCTTGAATTCTCTATGCGTTGCGCCAGTTTGGAGCCGATTTTGAAGGCCTTTCTGGTGTCCAAATTGAGCGCGGGATAGCTTGTTGGAAATTTTTGGCTGTCTACTTTCCAACGCAAGTGGAATTTCTGAATTTGGTTGCCATTTTCCCCTCCAAACGTGATTGTTCCCAACACTGCTTCCTGTGTGTCCAAAAAGGCGCAGAAAGGTCATTTTTAGGGTGTTTTTGACCCTTTTGGAAGCCAAAAACCTGTCAAAATCTCTTGGCCATGGGTAGAAATGCATAAATTTCCATGAAAAATCCAAAAATACAAATTTTTACCCAAGAGGAGCTGCCCAATAATAAGCGCGCGCCAAGTGGCACGACGCGTCGGGCAGAAAAATCTGTGTTTATGCCAAAAAAAAACAAAGTGAAAAAATTTGTCCCAAATTTCTGGAAATTTGGGCTGAGTGCCTACCATCATGCACTATGCTGGGCCAAGGAAGCTTCGGCCAAAATTTGGAGTCCATCATGCCTTTTGCGACGCTTTAATGCCCTCTTTAACTTTGCCTTCAGGATCTTGATTCGTGCCTTGCAAACATGATTTCTCGCCCAATAATGATTTTTCATGTGCCTCAACATGTTCTTTTCCTTGTTGGCCTTCTCCAACAGCTTCTCCAAATGAATATTGACCCTTTCGAGCCAAGTTTTCCGATCAGATTCAATCTCTCGCTCAATGGATGTCATCTTGGTTTGGCTCCTTTGGGAAACTTGCCAGTTCTCACGTATATTTTGCAACTCCATGATAGCTTGCTGATCTTCCAACTGTTTGTTTCACTGCTCAAGGTAGTTGATAATCCATTGGGCTCTTTGCAACTTGACAGACAAAGTGTCTATTTCCGCCTTCTGCTCCTGAACATTCTCTCTCAACTTTGAGCTTGGTGAGCTCAAATCCTCATCAATGAGTATGAAATCCGTATCCTGGCCTCTTGAAGGCCCCTCATCCTGCATGGGCCTCTTACCCTTGTCCTTTACCTATACCTGTGTTGCTGATGATGGAAGCAAGACCCCTTCCACCCTAGGTGGAGATAATACTCGCCTGGCTACTGCAAATAACCCTCTAGTGCCTCTCTGATAAGTGACATCCATTGGCACACTAGTAGTCTTTGTCTCCTGACCCTCATGCTGATATGAAAGCTCACCTACCTCATGAACAACCTCCGAAGGTACCTGAGGAGCTGTGAAGAAATCATTAGAAACGAAATCCTCCCATTAAATACCCTACAAGCCGAGCTGATGTATAACCACAATTTTGATGAGTGCAAAGTTATAGATAATGCTATATTGTTGCTCAGGAGTTTTCCTTTGCACGAGAGTGGTCATCTTCTCAATATTATGGCACATGAAATAAGCGAGGTTCATAATCCTCACCCTGGTGAAAAGCATCAGCAACCTGATATGATAGGCATAAAGACATGAAAACCGGCCTTCACAACTAAAATATTTGATGATAAGTTTCCTTTAGGAACTAGAAAGGAAACACTCTACTGAGTTGTCTCACAAAGCTGGGTCTGATATATGGCTCATAGTGTACCTTTCAACCTGCTGCCTTTTTTTCCATTGTTCTCCAACATTTGGTATTCTGGTTGCTTGAGAGATAGTTTCAGGTGTTAAAGTGAATGTTACATCGGCAAGGGTGACTTGACCGTCATGTAAATGCAACACAAACAAATGGGCCAGCTCTTGATGATGATGGACCCTAGCAACCATTTCACAAAATTAATAACAAGACTTTTGTTGAAAACATGCCATGGCAAGAGGACAGGCCTGCAACTCAGCCAATGAAGTGGGCTCCTCCCTCACATGTCTTCCACTCTTATGAGGCCTTCTAGGTACATGCAATTCAGTTGTGGAATCATTGTCTCGGTCATAAGATGTATCAGTCTCCATGATTTCCAAAGTCTATCTTGTGTCAGATGAAAATGAGAAGTTTGGTGTCCTTGGTTTTGTTGCCAAATATGTGGTAACAAGTGAGGGACTATGGAGGGATAGACTAGTGGAAATGATGGACTATTATTAAGTGAATTTTGCCACTTGAAATCTGTGAATTGATAAGTTTAGGGACATTCACTTAATCTCTTGGGATAGCCTTGGGGTTTGGGGAAATTTACAATTGGGATGGGGATAATGGGAATGGGATAGGAATGAATGATTTAGGGATACAAGGGAATAGGGAAATGGGCTGCTTGTGACAAGATAGATAGTGAGGAGGGAATAAAAAGGTGGGGGAAATGGAAATGATTGAAACAAAACCAATTTCAAAACCCTAAAGGAGCATTCTTCAAACAAGATAATAGGATTTGATTTTTTTTATTTAAATTCTCATAAGCATCACTAAACACATGTTCATTGGCAATGGAGAGGTTGCTCGGACTTACTTGAACAAAGATAGACCGAGCCGATTTGAAAATTTGGAAGCAATGGAAATAAATTTGTTTACAGCCCAATTCGTCATGCAACAAACCCAGTGCGCCACACTGCTTCAATGTGTTGCGCAGGAACAAATTTACACAGTGAGAGCCAACCCAATGCGTCGCGCTCACCCGATGCGTCACGACAGTCACCCAATGCATCGCGTAGGGAAACTTCAACACAGTCTGCCCTCAAATTCTTCCTTCGCTCCTCACAATTTCTCTTTGGCTTTATCCTATTCTTTTCGCATACAAATGAAGTCTTGAAACATGAAAATATCTTATATGCCAAGGATTTTGATTTTCCATTTGAAAAACCCACTTTGTAATGTTTCAAATTTTGACACTTTTTAAAAAAAAACTCTGTTTTGCTTCTTTTTGGCTTTTTAACTGAATGATGAGCTTTCTGTCTGTCTTGCAGGGAATGGATGGCATGGAGCTTTGATAAAGGCGGCCAGGGTTGTGAGTGAAAGTATTATTACAACTAAGAAAACTTGAAATCACATTACATTTATACATAGAGATAAAAATACTATTTTTCTTCAAAATAGAGTTTTGAAGAAAAATCATTATTAAGCATATAATGATGAAATTTTAGTACTAAAACCTTACTTCAAACTTCCTCATGTGCATGCTGACCATTAATAGGCGTTATGAAGACCTGATTAATGAAACCCTAGACCTAATGAGGCTAAAACCCTAAAAATGACTCTTGGAAAACTATGAGACCAACAATGACTACAAATGATTTTAATGAATGGGAATGGGCCAGCAGGTAAAGGACATGAGGGGAAAATCTTAGAACAAACCACTACCGTCAGATGATTCATGCTCCTAATGGAATTCAACTGACCAATTGAGACACCTAATATGCAATGCAACAAGAGGATTTTGATCACTGACGGAGGGATGAAGATACCGACACTAACACTATTCTCCCATAATTCTTAACAAACTTGTGATAATACCATGTTAATCTGAGAAATCCTCGCAACTGCTTTATGGTTGTGGGGACTTTCCATTCCTTAATGGATTTAATTTTGTTAGGGTCTACCTTAACACCCTCGTGAGATACAGTATGACCCAGATATTCCACCTCTTGTACTCCAAAGAAACATTTGGATGTTTTTGCATATAGTTGTTTCTCATGCAATAGTTTGAGCACCCTGTCAACATGTTGAACATGATCCTTCCAAGACCTGCTGTAGATTAGTATATCAACAAAAAATACTAGCACAAATTTTCTAACGAAGGGTTTGAAAATGGAATTCATCAACCCTTGAAATGTAGAAGGTGCATTGGTAAGGCCAAAAGGCATGACCAAAAATTCATAATGACCCTCATGAGTTCAAAATGTTGTTTTTGGAATATCTTCAGTCTTCATTCTAATTTGATGATATCCCGAATGAAGATCCAACTTGGTAAAATAAATTGCTCCATGTAATTCATCCAATAATTCATCAATCACAGGAATGGGAAATTTATCTTTAATGGTGAGCTTATTGAGCTCCCTATAATCCGGACACATTCGCCATGATCCATCCTTCTTGTGTACCAATACTACAGGAGCAGAGAAAGAACATTGACTAGGTTGAATTATACCCGCCTCTAACATTTCTGCAATCATACGTTCAATTTCGCTCTTTTGGACGTAAGGATATCTATAAGGCCTGATGTTTGGAGGAACACTTATTGGAATCAAATGAATAGCATGATCATGATCACGAATAGGTGGGAGTCCTTTGGGAGTTTCAAACACCTTGGAATGATTGTCCAAGACTTGTTGGAGATCTGCAGAAATAGATGATTTTGATGTTGGAACTTCTATTGAGCATAATTGTGCAATTACGCCTCGTTGTTCTTTCTTTAGAAGCTTTGTCATGACATTAGAGCTTATTATCTTTCCCGGCTTCCCTGCAATACCCCGTAATTCGACTTCCTTTCCTTCTGAAAAAAATTTCAAGAAAAGTTCTTGAAAATTAAAAGCTATCATCCCCAAAGATTGTAACCATTGTACTCCTAGTACAAGATCAACACCTCCCATAGGAATGGAAAGCATTGGACTATTCAATACATATTCCCCCATGGTTAGCTTGATATTATGGCATTTTCCAGAGCAATTTATAGTTCCTCCATTTGCAACCATCGCTTGACATTCTGGTGTTGGGTATAGGAAACAATTCAATTCCTTGGCTACCTTACAATGAATAAAATTATGGGTACTACCCGAATCAATCAACACTATTACCTTTTTCTTCTTGATATGTCCTTCTATATTAAGAGTTTGAGGAGTGGTAATTCCTGCCAATGCATTACATGATATGGTCAGACTCATTTCTTCCTCTTCTAGGGTTGGTTCCTGGTGTATATCCTCTTCTTGTTCATTTTCTTCCTCTTCACAATCTATGTAAAATAATTTCTTCTCAACACACTTATGACCTTTAGTGTATTTGCTATCACAACTGTAGCAAATCCCTTTTGCTCTTTTTTCTTCCAATTTTTTTGGTGTCAACTTTGTAGGTTGTGGAAATCTAGGCATAGCAACACTTCCTTCTTTATAGAAGTGAGTGGTAGGCTTCCTTGTCGCCATAATTTTACATTCAATTTTTCTTGCCAACCTGAATGCCTTCTCCAATGAATCAGGTTCCAAAACACGAACTTCATGTTAGATGTTATCCTTTAAAGTACCTATGAAGAGATCAATCATGTGTTCCTCTGGAATATTAGTTACCCTTATATTCAATTTTTGGAAGTCCTCAATGTGCTCCCCCACTAAACCCCTTTGTTTGAGATTTATCAATTGGCTAAAGAAGGTGTTGCTCTTTGTATCCTCATAATGTGCTATCATTTCCTCCATAAAAATTGACCAAGTGACAATTTTTTTATGAGAGAAAAGCCATTGATACCATACAAATGTATTTTTTTCTGAATGTAAAGTTGCAATATGTACCTTTTCTATGTTTTGCACATTATGGAGATCAAAATATTTCTCCATATGTAGTGTCCATGCTATATGATCCTTTCCATCAAACTTCCTCATATCCATTTTTGGAATATGGTGGTTCTTCTCGCCAACATTATAGTTTATGAAATCACGATTAACATTTATTTTGTTCTCATCATGAGTTTCCTCTACTATCTTTTCACCATTAGGAAACATTTCCTGTATCAACTTTGTCAAACCTTCCATGTCTGCTTTTAGATCATTCTTAATGTTTTCCATGTTGTCTTTCATTTTTTATTCCATGTCTTCCATTTTAGATTCCATGCCAGCTTCCATGCCATCTTAGTTTCCACACCTTTCTTCAAAACTTCCATGTCATTGTTTGTTGCTCTTTGCGAGAGCGAAATTTGTTGCACTTTCTCTTGTAATTTTGATATGTCATGTTGCCATTCTTCGTCTTTATGAGTCATAGTAGAGCCTTCTAAAGGCTTAATGGGTGTTGAATTATTTTTAGGGGCCATTTTAGAAACCAATACTGATATCTATTCTATAATATGCCCTTGGAATCAATTCAACTTGATTCTTCAAACAAGACTTATGCAATTCGGAAAACAAATACACACCTTTTACTTGCTTTTGTAGAGCTCTATATTGAAATTGAATTATATCTATAATTCAAGATCCTCAATATCTGAAATTTGGCCCTGTAGTATTCCTCTGAGGCTTCTTTCAAATGCCACAGGTCTGACTTGATTTGAATTCTTTAAGGAAAATTTATGTCCAATGTCCCACAATGACCTAATTATGGACTAGTTCAGTAGAGAAAACTTGTACAACTTTCCACGTGTCACTGTTTGCTCCTTTGGTTCTGAAATTTATAGACAGGAAACTAAATTCCGTGTACTTCCAACCACATTTTACATAATTACAATCTGATGGTCAGAGAGAGAGTTCTGAAGATTTTCCCACAATCACCTCTTTGAGATGAAATTAGGGAGCTTGAGAAAGACCTAACTTACATAGATCATATCTCCGCAAATATTGCGAACCAAGCTCTGAAATTTTGTGACAATGTTCCTCGTGATCTTGGCTTCATGCTCTAAAAATTTCAGATTCTGAACTTTCGTAGAAAAAAAGTTATAGCGAAAATGTCGCGATGACCTCTTTAAGTGAAATTTAGGAGCGTCCAAAAAGCCATAACTTCCCCATATCATATCTCTGAAAATATTGCGAACGAAGCTCTGAAATTTTGTGAAGATGTTCCTCAGGATTTTGGCTTTGCATCCTAAAAATTTTAGCTTCTGAGCCTTCGTAGAAAAAAATTTATAGTGAAAATGCCAAGATGACCTATTTGGAGCAGTGAAACCCTAGAATCCAAAGCTTTGATACCAAATGTTGTGAAACCAGCTCCAAAAATAGAAGAAAAGAGATATCAATGCCTTAGAAATAAGCCAATTCGAAGGGGAAACCTCTAATACATTACATAAATAAAAAATTCTTGGATGATTCAAATTACAAAACCTTCTTTCTATATATAGGAGTCCATGTGGCCACAACGTAATCCTAGTGGGACCACAATGTAATCATATTATAGATTTCAAATTTTTGTGGTGTGAGTTTTGAGTTGTTGAGTTCGAAATGTACACAGGGAGCATTTTTACATCAATAGGGAATTTTTACGTAATCCTAGCCGACCTAACAATAATAATATAAGGGCACAATAATAAAAATATGGGGGTTACAGGGGTACAATAATAACAATAATGGGGGTTACACTAACAACAATAAGGGACTATACTAGTAATATAGGGACCTAACAGAAATTTTTTTGTTAGATGAACAATAATTACAAACATACCATTCTTACCATGCATTGTGAGTAGGCTAAAAATGAGGTCCATGGATGAGCCCTCCCATGAGAATATCCTCATAATGGTTTGAAATGTGAAGTGATAAATACTCCCATTGGAACACTCCATCAATAGATGCATACTCCCAAGTGACAAAACTATTGGCCTTAGTGATAAGGCTCTTGTCACCCCACCTCCATTCTTTGACATGCCACTTGCCAAAGTCATCCACCTTGATGCTACTATAAGTGGGAGATTCATTCCTATGTGGAAGCACCTCCTGATTTTTCAAAACTAAGGAGTAGCCCTTTTGGACCATGATTGTGCCCCCATCTACTCCTATAGTATCATGCAAAGTATGGGATAAAAATCATTGCATACTCTCCCAAGAGCAACCAAAGCAACAATAGCTCTTGATCGCTCCTCACATCTCCACCATAGAGACTATGGAGTGAAAACATGTTGATTTCCATGAAAAATGTCACATCATCCCAATACAACCAAACTCATTGCTGCCATATAATGAAAATTTCATTCCAAATCCAAACCAACAACATACCCTTCAAAGTAGGATATATCACATGTTGACCAAACTCTTTCAAGAGTATCTAGTGCGGCCTTGCCTCCTGTTGCCCTATGTCATAAATTGGCAAGTGGCTCACCAGCCTCTTGCTCATCAACATCACCCATCCAACCAATGGTGAGTGTCTAATGTCATGCTCCCACTGGGTATTACTCCAAAGGAGAATACCATCCTCCCAAATCAAATCAATATCTCTACACTTCAGGGGATGTTGAAGTGCAACCTCCGGAAGATCTCCATACGAAGACCACTCATCAATGACCATGTTGAATCCATAGGGATCCAAGTACATCGAAGGAAAAATCTTCTCATTGAGTTGTGAAGTTCTCATCAAGAAGGATCCATCATAATAATGGGAGATAAGATGTCTCTCATCAACCATCTGCCCATCCCTTGCTCCACATGTAGAATGGTCATTAGAGTTCCCCAATAATGGTTGAGCCCCCAACACATCAATGTTGTTCCATAACAACATTGTTGATCTCCATGATGGTGCATCTGCTGTCTCATAATCATGTTCAATGTTGAACATATAGTTCTGCATTGGATTATTTGGGACAGTATTCATCCTATCCTCCAAAAATCTATGCTCGAACCCCAAGGGTTGTGTACATCTCAGCATTGACATACTAGGATGAATTCAATATCTCCTCCTTGATCCTATCAAGGGTCCTCTGCAGAGTGATAGTCTGCTACTCCAAATCAGCAGTGTGTTTTGATCCTAGGCCATGCAATGGCATTTCCCCACAACCCTCTATATTATGTGTTGAAATAACATAAAGTGGAAACATTTGCATAGCTTGGTTTAGTTTGGGAACATCTTGTATTGATACACGGGTTCCTCCCACTAGTGTGATGACTTCCCCAACTACTAGTGATGATGATGGTTACTCCTCTATTGTTGCACTAGTTTTGGCATAAGTCTCCTCCTCCTCATGCACCTCCTAAATAGTGCATGGGACTCTAAATGTCAAGAGATCAAGACCACTTTTCAAGAGTGCAAGTGTTCCTTATCCTGATGTAAGTACTCTTGCAACAAGTGGTGGTGGAGGTTGTTCTTCTTCTGGTTTTCTTCTGTTAAACTTCTTGATAAACCTTTGAGTAAAATCTACATAAGCAATCACTCTTGCATGACTCAAATGGCTGAACCAGCAAATGTTTGCTTCACCCTCAAGGTGCAGCGCTGCAATCTCAACAACCTCTCTCTCTACTACTGGATTTAACAGGAAGAATGCATCCAAATCCATTCCCCAAGCCCTTGTTGTGCATGTGGATGGCCCATCAAATGTATACAATAGAAATCTATCGCTGTAAGGCCTTCTTTCTTCTTTGAGCTAAATGAACTGTGGGAGTGTTAGATTCTCCTTGAAAGCCCTCGATTGAGATTTTTATTCTGCAAGATAATCACTTAGAATATCATGATCTAATTTTCCTCCATCTACATGACCTTTGTCTTCTTCTTCAAAAGAAAATTTCATAGTATATTTCTCTGGAGCTTTATGCAATACCAATTATTTCTTCTCCTGATAGGAAGTTCAATAAACCTTCCTCATCTTTAAACCCTATTGTGGTTTCATGGATTTTCTCCATTATTATTTGCTTGACCTCCTTGGTGAGGTCCCTCGTAGATCTGAAAAGATATGAGATAAAACTCATTCCTTCCATCATTCTGATCTCTTTCTCCTTCTTATTCATTATCCTGATAGCATAATGGCTAAGATCCACACACTGAGCCAATATTATGCTCTAATCCCACTGTAATACTCCCAAATGCGGAGGCAACAATATATGAACACAAACTGGAAATAGCAGTGATAAATCAACACATAAAATGTAAGAATATTATATATCCATCATATTAAGATCATAGCAACAAAATGTATACAATTTATTTAGGAAAAAGTCACTCAAGTTAGGCAAAACAAGCCTCAAGAGAACATGTACATGAGATATGAAGAACATTGCTACACAACAATACCCAAGGCTAAGAAAACGTAGTTTTAGTAGATATAAATACTGCTAGAAAATTTCAATACATAAATCTGCTATTATATGGCTCAAATAATGCCAGGAGTTGAGATCTAAGCTCCCAAACACTGTTCCAAGAGAACCCGGGAAGGGTTTCCTGAAATACACAAAAATGCAGAAAATATAAATATGGCCCTAGGGATGAATGATCTCTGCAACTAGATAGCTGATAGTAGGTGGCTTATTTGATCTAGAAATGTATGAAAAATCCTCCTATAGATCCTTCAATTGAGAGTCTGATCCCGTGACTAAAATTTATCTCCCCCAACTAGGGCTTTAAACCATCTACTGCAATTGCACTCTAAAATGACACAATCCCTTCAGGAAACTATGTTGTAACGGATATAAGTACCTTAGCCTGATGCTGAATGATTAAATGAAGCTTAATAATCTCCCTTACAAGCCTCCCAAATGAAAATATGCTCCCTCCACTGAAAAACAGGCTCAGAAGTTGGGTTTCTCAACCCTCCACTACTGCACCCTACAACACAGCACAACTCTAAGTAGAAACTGCACTGTTGGAGTAAGTTGTAGCTTTGCCAAATGCCTAAATGTGGAAATGCAGTCAAAATAATTTTCCTGAGTTGGAATTAGAAGTCCCTTAAGGATAGAGGCAAGACTCCCGCTTGGGAACACCCTGTGCTAAACAACACTACAATCTTAGCTAAATAGCTAAAGAGAGAAAAAGGTCTAAGTAGAACATAAAAAAAATAATAATCAATCCTATGCACAATGCCTCCCATCCCCTTCCTTATATTCTTGGTGAGCTTCCTGACCTTTGGCCCCACTCATTAAAGCCACTACTTCCATGTGTGGAGTCTCCCTCCAAAATTGTGTTGTCCCTCATTGAATGCTACTCAGTCCATACCAGCTTGTTTGATTTAGTCAAGGTTGACCCAGTCTACATGCTCCATCCCCTTTTCACACATAATTATCTTCAATCTAGCTTTTAGATGACCTCCTTTCACATTAGGAGTGCATTTATTCCTGCTAAGGAGATTTATGGGTCTCCATACTCTCTTATTCCTCTAACTAAGAGAAAAATCAAAATTTAATATTCCATTTAGCTATGTGCTAATTTAGGAGTATTACAAATTCACTAAGTTTTGTAAGGACTTCTTCCCAAACATGAGCTTCTTCAGTAGCATAGTTGATATCAGGAATGGGTTCTCCTCTGTAAAAATCGAAATCTCTCATGATTTTGAACTTTGAAGTAGGTCAAAGCACATGAAACTACATAAATTAAACTGCATTTGTTCTAATAACCTTGAAGGGTAAATGAAATTTTTTTTGTATCTTTTGATTTTTATTTCCACTATATTGTACCTTGTACTCATCAAATATTGAAAAAATTGTGGAAATAACATTAAATGGTATGTAAGAATGGGATAACAATGACTCACATTTTGTGTTTTTTGGCCATATCAGCAATAAATGACCACCTTCTCTTGTATTCTTTGTCATGGTATCCCTATAGATCAATCATTAGGATTAAACAAGTTAAGTCGTATAGCTCAGGCTAAAACAAGTTCAGTTCAAATTCTATATTATATATCCTCATGAATGTAAGGATATGCAAGAAATGGCATAAAAAATAGTAGTGGTTGATGCATTTATACCATACTTAATTTAATGGATAACCCATGAAGAAGACAAACTTAAAATTTCTAGTATGGTGATAAAAGCTCCACATAAAAATGATAAATTCCAGCAAAGGGAAAATGAATGAAGTAAAAATAAAGCATTTAGAAAATTCAATCAGGAAAATTATGTGTCAAGAGATAATAGTTTACATTGTACAAGGATCTAAAATGTCTGTCAAGCGTGGAAGCCGCAACAACAAATAAACCACCTCACCACCTGAGTTGTTACAAGTGTACAAGAAATCTAAAAATATGAAATAAATTATAAAAATTATAGTAGTCTATCTCATAAGCTGTTAGTTTCACTCTGTTTGGGTTTTTGGTCCCATTTAGTCTAAATGAGTTTTTTATTGTTGGTTTTATATTAATGAATATATGATAAAAATTTCATAGGAACTGTTGAAGAGTAGAATCACAAAGAATAGAAACACACCAATCATCCTTCTACTGTAAAAATTGTTTTGTCACTTTGATGGTGAATGAAATGGAGAATACCTAAGATAGATCAACCATATCAACTATCAACACTTGAGACATTATTAGCACACAAAAAAGAGTAAATAATTATCTGCATAAGAAGAGTACTGATTTTTTTCCCTTTTTGTCCCACCAGAAGTAGAAGTGTTAAATTCCACGACTTCTCATGAGGCAAAAACAAGAAAAAAAATGGAGATGTTAATAATGGGAACACTAATGGTGTTCCCTTGGGTCCAATACCTAGATATCCAATGCCTTTATTTCCTTCTCATGGTGGATATGGTACGGTATTTTGCCTGCAAACCATGATGTCATTGACATTGTTTCTTCTTGGTTTGATGTTCTAGTAGTTTCAGACAATCAATACAGGCCTCACATAGATAATATAGTGTCATCAGTGGTTTCACATGCTACATCTCTTGGTCCACTTGGGAAAAATATGCAGCCTGTACCTCTTGTAACAATATTCTACTCATTGTTTTATTTATCCTTTTTTTCGTGTTTTGATATGTTAAGGATTATTTTAGGTGTAAGATTCTTCATGAACATAGTGTAGCCATATAACATACTGTATCCAAAAAAAAATACATCCATTAGATAAAGTCCTTGTTTTGGGGCACATGGGTTTGAATCTAGAGCAAATGAACAGAGTTGGAGTGTTTTTGACAAGGGGAAACCAAGAGGCCAAGGTAATGATGCAATGATGAATAATAATGAAAATCTGGATGTCCTCAATAAAAAAAATTGAGGACCAATAGCTGCAAGGTTTATGAATCAATGTGTTACTTTAGGGTTCCCATGGAAACCTTATAGCAAAGTGCAGGGTGCAAAATGCAGCTCTTTCTCCTTTGATTTCACCCTTATATTTTCCTTAGTTTATAGGGTATCTAGTTTTTGACTTTCAACTCCCAAATATGATCATCTATCTATGTGGATACATGATTACCTCATAAAAGGGCATATATGTACTTTTCAAGAGTTCTTGCAGAAAGATAATGCTCTCTTCGCTTACAACATCCTGGCATCCTACTAGAACACCTTACCATATTCTTTACTTTCTAACTGAATATTACAACCGTTATAGAGTTGATGCTACTTCTTCGGAAGCTATGTCAGTAAGCAATGAATGAATAATAACCTGCATTCTTCCAGAGGCATTAGTAGAACGTTTTGCACTCCAAGGATAGCAGAGCTATGTAATGCATATATCCATATCTGCCACAAATAAATGCCACATTTGCAACATAGTTTATGACATGTACACTTCCACTCTTGCATTCTTCATAGAATGGTGCAGGGGGAAAGCATCCATTTCATTGTCACATTCTCTACAGAGGCAGATATGTAGACAAGAGAGGAGGAGAATGGAAACATTGTTCTTCCGACATACCTTGGAAGTTATTTGATCCCTTGTGTTCTTACTAGCTTTCAAGGATCTTACATGATGGACCTATGCAATTGGATCTATGTGTGCTCATTCTGCATCATTTGATTCACTATTACCACATCCTTCCTTGATTTGTTCTCTGCCCTGCACCACAACCTGTTGCAGGCCTTTTCTCAAGTATTTCACCTTGGCTTCTTGATGCTTAGCTTTGCTCTGCCATATGCAAGCTTTCAGTTTTAGCTATTTAACTTACTCCTCTAGTTCCCTATTTCTAAGATTGATCTTCTCCATCTCCGAATATTTTTCTCTTATTTTCCTCAAGACACTTTCCTCAATCATAGAAAGCATATATTGTGAATGCTTCTTCCTCTTCTCTTCAATAGATTACCTCAATTGATCCGCTTGTGCCCTCACAAATTGATCAAGCTCTTCTTTCTGTTTTTGCAACTATGATGCTCTATCCTCTATTAGACAATGAAGGGTAGAAGCTGCATTGCCTCTTGCTACAGATGGCCTTGAAGCATTGACTCATTCATCCTCAAATTCTAGACACAGACCAGTTGACACAATCCCCACTGAGTGTTGTACATTCCCTGGTCCTATAGTGGGGGCTTGTTGATGAAGGTCGCACAAATTTATTAACAAGGGTCTCTGATTTTGTAAAGAAATAATATCCACAGCCTCCCTTGGCCTCTTTCGTGATGGAGGGTCCTTTGGCATATGGAACATTGCTCCATTCTATTGACCATGCATAGAATTAGGCACTACATTGATATTTAGAAGAGCATAAAATATAATATGTTATATGGTTTTTGGATATGATAACCTGTGGAATGGAAATCCTTATAAGAACACTTTCCATGAGATTAGTTTCTTACCTAACATGGTTTCCGGGAATGTCCCCAAAGCTTTGGACACCACTCAGTGTCACCCATTATATCTTATGGCAATTCTCAAATGAAGAGGTTTCACTGGCGGAATAAAACATAAAACATAAAATACAAATAAAAACATTGCCGGAACATAAAATTTAACCTAAAACTTCTCTGGCGTGATATACGAGTGGATTCCACTTCGCAATCGGCAATCAAAGATTGGCGGAACAACAAAACATGCAATGTTGCAATTGTGATCTGCGATTTGCAATCAGCGGAATGGTTGAACAACAAACTGCAATGTTGTGATTGCGATTGGGATTGCGATCACATTACAAACATCCAATGAAACAAAAAATATGGCAGAGACTCTTTGGGATGAGCGATTGCGATTAGCGATTGTGGTGGGACCACATCGCACCGCATCACAAGCACTCAATCAGCGATAACACATTTTGATGGCAGAAACATACATCGCTCCTTTTGCGATTTGAAATTGTGATTGTGATTGCATCGCATTGCATCGGAACTTCTCCTTATCAACAAGAAACTTACAATAAAACTTGCGATTGTGGTCGGCTATAAAGTGGTGGGGACCACTATCATGCGTCTCATTCAAAACTTAAAATACTTGGCGCGTTTGAACAAAATTCTTCATATTTGGTTGTTGACGGCTTAAAATCCTGAAAAGACTATTTTTAATAAAGCTCTGTTGTTGCATGCTTTGAACCACAAAAGTCTTCATTCCTTTTGCAATTCGGCTACGCCAATAAAAACATTAACCTCACCTTTACAAACTCGGTTGCTGCCATAAACATTTAATTCCATCCTTATGGTTTCTCCATTCAAGAGGAATGTATAGTGCTGTGCACTCAACCTTCTATTGTTGTTGCCCTTGTTGTACTCTGTTTCTACCTGCACAGGGTACGCAGGTGACTTTAATATTTTCAACACCCCCCCTTAAAGTCAGCTGCTGGGTTAAAAGTCATACCCAAGCATTTTATTAAGTATTCAAAACTCTTTTGCCCCAATGGCTTTGTCAAAATATCTGCAAATTTTTCCTCTGTTCTACAATGCTGTAAAACAATTTCTCCATTGTTCACCAATTCTCTGATATAGTGAAACTTTGTATCTATGTGTTTTGTTGTCTTGTGAAACACACAATTCTTTGATAATGCAATAGCTGAGCTATTGTCACAATAAATCACTATGCCCTTTACTTGTTCTTGACACAAATTCCTCAACATCCTTCTCATCCAAACTGCTTGACACATTGCTGCTGTAGCTGCCACATACTCTGCCTCTTCTGTAGAAAATGCTACAATAGGCTATTTCTTAGAAGCCCATGAAATGGCTCCTGAACCCATATGAAAAACATAATTGAATGTGCTTTTCCGATCATCTACACTTCCAACCCAATCACTGTCAGTATAACCAATTAATTCTGAATTTTTTGAAGTAGTATATAAAATCTCATACCTTTTAGTTCCTTTCACATACCTCATAATTCTCTTCACTGATTTCCAATGTGCTTCTTTTGGCCTCTCCATAAATCTGGAAATCAAACTAACATCATGCATAATATCTGGCCTAGTTGCAGTCAAATACATGAGGCTGCCAACTATGCTTTTATACAAACTTGGATCAAAATCCTTGCTGCTGTCATCTTTACTCAACTTCAATCCCATTACTGTGGGAGTAGTTGCTGCTTTGCACTCCTGCATATTAAATCTTTCTAAAACTTCATTAACATATTTTTCTTGTGAGATAAAAATCCCATTTTCATTTTGTTCTACTTTTATTCCTAAGAAGTATCTCAAAAATCCCATGTCAGTCATTTCAAATTCATCTTTCATGACTATTTTAAAATTTTCACTGAGGTAATCATCATTACCTGTGAATATCACATCATCAACATATAACACAACAATGAGCATATTACCATCCTTTTCTTTGATATATAATGTGGGTTCACCATCACATTTTTCAAACCCATTTTCCAGTAGATAGGAATCTATCCTACTGTACCATGCTCTTGGTGCTTGCTTCATCCCATAAAGAGATTTCTTCAATTTGCACACTTTGTGCTCTTGGCCCTTTTTCTCATAGCCTAGAGGTTGTTCAACATAAAACTCTTCCATTAATACTACATTTAAAAATGTTGATTTTACATCCGTTTGGTATACTTTCCATTTTTTTTGTGCTGCTATGGACAACACTTCTCTCACTGTTTCCATTCTTGCAACTGGTGCATAAGTCTCGTCAAGTCTCTTCCATGTTGCTGCTTATATCCCTTGACAACATGTCTGGCCTTGTGTCTTTCAATATTACCTTCAACATTACTTTTGGTCTTGTAGACCCATTTTACTCCAATGACTTCTTTACCTTCTAGGAGATCAACCAACTCCCATGTTTTGTTCTTCTCTATGGCATTAATTTAATCATCCAGAGCTTCTATCCATTTTCTATCTTTTATAGCATCTTCAAAATTAATAGGATCATCAACATGACAATACAAAGCAGATAAGGAGTTCATACCTTCATTTGCCGCTTCCTGCTCATAAATCTCATTAATATTTTTGAATCTTGTTCCTCTTTCATTTGGTGTAGTTGTGCTTGAAGAACCACTCAAATCTGCTCCATGTGGTGTGCTTGGAGAAGCACTTTCATTTCTTCTCAAGGGTGTTCTTACTCCTGCTTGAGGTGTCCCTTGCTATCCTTGTATTGGTGGAGGTTATGCTACCGATGAGGTATTAATTTCAACCACATCTTCCTCATCTTCATCATGAGATAAACAACTTTTAACATTGAATATTTTCTCAATGCTTCCATCCCATGCTTCTTTTTCAATAAACTGCACATCTCTGCTTATCACAAATTTCTTTGAGGATGGGTTATATAATCTATATCCTTTGGAATCTTCACAATATCCAAGGAAGATGCACTTCTACCCCTTACTATCCAACTTCTTCCTTAATTGATTTAGAATGTGTGCATATGCCACACATCCAAAAATTCTCATGTTGGTGACTCCTTCTTTTTTTCCACTCCACACTTCTTCTGGAACTTTGTTCATTATTGCTTTTTTTGGGCATCTATTCAAGATGTATGCTGCACAATTTTCAGCTTCTTCCCAATACTCATTTGGCAGGTGTTTTTCCTTCAGCATACTTCTCACCATTTCCATTATGGTTTGATTCTTCCTTTCAGCAACTCCATTCTGCTGCAGTGTGTACCTTCTAGTAAACTGTTTGTGTATGCCATTCTCTCTACAAAAACGCAAAAATTCCTTTGATATGTAGTCACCTCCTCTAACAGTTCTGAGAACTTTGATATGCTGCCCGCTCTGTTTCTCTACAAGAGCTTTAAAATGGAAATTTTTTTCAAAGAATTCACTTTTATATTTCAGGAAATAAACCCATACTTTCATTGTGAAATCATCAATGAAGGTCAGCATGTAATTGCTGCCTAAAACTGATGTTGTTTGCATCGGCCCACATAAATCTGAATGAAATATTTATAAGGATGCTTTTTCCCTTATGCTCTTTCCTGATGGAAAGTTTTCTCTATGTTGTTTTCCCAAGATGCAGCCTTCACATAGGCTGTTAGGTTTCTCTATCAATGGTAGACCTCTTACCATTCATTTTCTGTGCAAAAAGTTTAATCCTCCGAAATTGATATGTCCAAATCTCAAGTGCCATAACCAGTTCTCATCTTTCACTTCTTTCTGAAAGACCTCTTGAGTTACAGCTACTACATTCTTCCCTTTTCTTTTCAAGTTAGTGTTGAGCTTGAGTGGAAACATTCTATTGCTTGTCATTTGTATTTCAGCAATAATCTTCTTACTTGGAGGTATATCCATTATTGTGCACACGTCATTCTTAAACAATACTTTGTAACCTTTGTTTATGAGCTGCCCAACGCTCAAAATATTACACTTCAAACCAGGAACATAGTATACATCTGGCACAAATTTATGTTCACCATTTATTGCATGGATACTAACTCTTCCTTTTCCTTTTACAGAGATCTTAGTATCAGTTCCTGTGGTTACTTCTGATTTAACTTCTTCATCAAGATTGGCAAACATTGCTATGTTTCCAGTCATATGATTACTATAGCTTGAATCTAAGAACCATATGTCATATTTTCTGTCTTGTGCTACATTACATGTTAACAACACATTACTTGGGTTCTTTTCTTCTTTTTCTACATTAGCATTCTGCCTATTATTCATGTCATTTTTCTTTTTCCTACACTCATTGCCATAGTGACCATATTTCTCGCAATAATGAAATTGGACATTGGATTTTTCATACCTTTGTCCATGAGCATGTTGGTGTCCACCTTGTTGGCTATTTCATTGGCCACGGCTTTCATTCTGATTGTTTCTCCTTCCATGTGAATGTGAAGGGTTGTTCCTTCCTCCTTTGTTTTCGCTTTTGCCTCTTCCTCTTCCTCTGCTTTGACCTCTTCCTCTTCCAAAATCCATCTGGGTCTTGAAGGCATGTTCTAGAGATGGGTTTACTGATCTTTCCAATCTCTATTCATGAGTCATCAATGATGCATGAATTTCATCTACCGTGAACTTTGAGAGATCATTAGTCTCTTCAATGCTGGTAACTATAACATCAAACCTTGAGGGTAGACTCCTGAATAGCTTCTCCACAATCCTTATTTCTTCAAGTGTTTCTCCATGGGACCTTATCTATGTGACCATTCCCATCACATGTGTGAAGAATGAGTCTATATTATCAGACTTTTTCATACATAGAGTTTCAAAATCTCGCCTCAGCAGCTGTAGTTTTGCTGTCTTCACTTTCTCCATACCTTGATAGGCTATCTTAAGAGTATCCCATGCATCCTTGGATTTCTTAGTGGCTTCTATCCTTGCAAACACACTCTCATGTACTTCTTGATACAAATAGAAGAGGGCTTTAGAGTCCTTCTTCCTATTGCTCTTCAATAAATCCTTCTCTGCCTGAGTTAAGGCATTAAAGGCCTGCTCATCAACTGGTTCATCAAAACCGTCTTCTAAAAATTCCCATAAGTCTTGTGAGGCAAACAGGGCTCTCATGGTAATGGCCCAATAATCATAGTTCTTCCCATTAAATTGTGGAAGATGAGCATTTCCAATACTCATACTAGTGCTTGCTCCAGCCATTGCTTATAAACTGAACTCTAAACTAAACTTGACCATGTTTTTCAAACAAACTGTCTTTCCTTCTTTAAAAGAAACAAACTCCTTTTTTTTTTAGAAATACCTAGACTTAGTCTTCTGCTGATCCTTGCGTTGCTAGTTCTCCAGCTGCAGCAAATATTATTCTTCCTTCAGCTTCTTTGACACCTTCAAAGAGCCTGGATTAGCTCTGATACCATGTTGGAATTTATGATAATTCCAGAACAATAACTGAGAGAATAGTACTCTACTTCTAACACAAAGAATAAAAATTAACTTGCTTACTGCTGGACAGAGATGGCATAAAAATTCTTTCTATTTCATTAATACAACTAAAAACTATTACAACTTTCTTCCACTAAGGTGGGATTAAAAAACAAACTTGACTGCTACAGACGCAGTGCTCATACAAATATCTCTCTGTCTCTCAAAATGCACAAAACAATGCTCTCTGATCTTTACCATGTTTTTCTCTGCCTACGGGCTTTCACAGCGATACAACACAACAATACAATGTTATGCATTACAATAAGCCTATGGGATTTTCACTTTTTATATGGTGTGGTGGAATAAAACATAAAATATAAAATACAAAGAAAAACATTTCCGGAACATAAAATTTAACCTAAAACTTCTTTGGCACGATACACGAGTGGAGCCCACTTCGCAATCGGCGATCGGCGATCGGCGGAACAACAAAACATGCAATGTTGCAATTGTGATTTGCGATTTGCGCTCAATGGAACGGTTGAACAACAAACTGCGATGTTGCGATTGTGATTGTGTGATTGCGATCGCATCGCAAACATCCAATGAAACAAAACATATGGCGGAGACTCTTTGCGACAAGCGATTGCGATTAGCGATTGTGGTGGGACCACATTGCATCGCATCACAAACACTCAATCGGCGATAACACATTTTGATGACAGAAACATACATCGTTCCTTTTGCGATTTGTGATTGCGATTGTGATCGCATCGCATCGCATTGGAACTTCTCCTTATCAACAAGAAACTTACAATAAAACTTGCGATTGCGATCGGCTATAAAGTGGTGGGGACCACTATCATGTGTCTCATTCAAAACTTAAAAGGCTTGGCGCGTTTGAACAAAATTTTTCATATTTGGTTGTTGAGGGCTTAAAAGCCTGAAAAGACTGTTTTTAATAAAACTCTGCTGTTGCGTGCTTTGAACCACAAAATTCTTCATTCCTTCGGCAAATTTGGCTACGCCCATACAAACATTAACTTCATCTCTGCAAACTCGGCTACTACCATAAACATTTAATTACATCCTTATGGTTTCTCCATTCAAGAGGAATGTACAGTGCAGTGCACTCAACCTTTTGTTGCTGTTGCCCCTGTTGTACTCTGTTTCTACCTGCATAGGGTATGCAGGTGACTTTAATAATTTCAACAGCTATGAACCTGGGCTATTCTTTCTCTTCGATGAGGGCATATAGCTCAGTGATAGAACATGCCACTCGTTGTGGAATATCAATCCACATTCCAAACAAGGGAATGATGATAATACATCTATCCCTGTTCAATTCCTAATCTGTCCAGTGTTAATAAACCAAAACAAACTTCATCGAAAAAGGATGGATCTGAGATGCTAACCCTCAAAATTTGTTAGAATTACACAAATTAATCGACAGTGCCATTGCCAATGTTTCATATTTTTGATAATTTTTGAAATAATAATGAAAAAATAAATATAGTTCATTTTTTATATCACTTAAAGCTACAGGGTAAGGTTAAGTTAATCTCTTAATCTATTATTTCCATTTTATAATGTGCTTTAGGCTTTACAAATATATGATCTTTATTTATAAAAAAAATTATGTAAATCATAACATATTTTGATATTATTTTAAAATAAGTATTATTTTAATATTGATATTTTTTTTTTCTCTAAAATATAATGTATATGTTTATGTTAGTTTAGTATCAGATTTTATTCATGTTAATGTATTTCCGGATTGAAATAACTGCCTAAAACAAATTTATACAAAGAAACTTACTTTAAACAAATTTGTATACTTTTAATTTAAGTGGGATTCCTTTATACTACTATTTTCCTCATTCTTAAATGTTAATTTTATATTTTAAAAAATTAATAAGCGTATTGAAGTTTTGAAATAATTACGTGTGGTGGAAATAATTACGCGTGGTGATTGGATTAGAGCTAAGTAACCGGATACTCCTAAAATGCCCTCGTATCCCCGTATCCCCGTGTCGGACACCTCTAGGTGTCGGATTCGGCCCCAATTCGAAGGACACGGCGTGTCCGTACAGGGTACGGTCGGGACACGGCGTGTTCGAAAAGGGATACACCGTGTCCCGACCGTACCCCGTTGGACACGCCGTGGCCACTCTTGCCGGGTACGGCCGGGCCCGCGGCAACCAAAATCGCACGATTTTTTTATTATAAAGTGTGGCTTTTCTTTCTTATTTTCTCACCTATTTCATTTGTGTTTCATTTGTGAAGTGAGAACTAGTGTGAGCAAGGAGCAAGAGCAAGGAGCAAGTGTGTTCTTTCGAAGAGATTCGGGCATCCGGTAAGTGCATTGTCCCTCTATATTTTGCATTTAGTTTGTTGTTAGTGTTTGCATGTGCATATGTTTTATATATTTAGTTGTTTTTGTTTATTTTTTACAGTATTCATGGCTCAATCAAAGGCAGCAAGACAAGGGCAAAGAAAGGGGAAGAATGTCTCCATTGGAGATGCCCCTCCTGTCCCTCTTTCATCAGGGTCTGCAAGTATTCCATCCATTGGAAGTGGGGCTGCAACAGTAGCTTCAAATGTGCAGGGAAAACAAATTTTTGACCCCAAATACCCATTGTGGAAATATGCAACAAGAGAGGAAGGGGCAACAAAAAAGGGAGGAGGAAATTGTACATGGAAATGCAATTTTTGCAATGGCCATTTCAATGGCACATATTTCCGTGTGAAAGCTCATTTTTTGGGTATTCCAGGTTGTGGCGTTAAATGTTGTACAACAATTGAATCACCAGATAGGAAGAAATTGGAGAAAGAGGCGAGTATTGGTGAGGAAAATGTGGCAGCAAAATCAAAAAAATCCAAGACTGATGACCCCCTTCCATTCTTGAGGAAAAGCAGTAGCAAGTTCCCTTTTGAGACTTCTAGCAGGGGAGAATTAGCAAAGAGAAAGGAAACTGCAGTTGGTCCAATGGACAAGATTTTCCAAAAAGAGAAAAGGGAAGAGCTTGACCTCACCATTGCATTTTTTTTCTATCAGAACTTCATATCTTTTAATGTTGCACGGTCACCTCTATTTATTGAGATGTGTCGAGCTCTTTGTCATGGGGCTCCATCAGGGTATGTGCCTCTTGGGTCAGAGAAGCTCAGAACCACATTGTTGACAAAGGCAAAGAAAGAGGTGGACAAAATGCTTGAGCCTATTAAATCAGCATGGCCAACATCTGGGGTTAGCATTATTTCTGATGGATGGACAGATCCAGCACGCCACCCACTCATTAACTTCATGGTGTCATCCACGAATGGTGCGGTTTTCTTGAAAGTAATGGATGCACTTGGAGAGTACAAGGATGCACAATATATGGGTGAGTTATTTTTCAAAGTTATTGAAAGTGTAGGTGTGGATTGTTGTGTGCAAATCATTACAGATAATGCACCTGTTTGCAAGGCTGCTGGCATGATTGTGGAAGCAAAATATCCACAAGTATTTTGGACACCTTGCATTGTCCATTCATTGAACTTGGCACTAAAATCTATTGCTTCTGATGTGATTTGGATTGGAGCCACTATTGAGGATGCACGACATATCCGCAACTTTGTAACAAACCATACAAATGCCCTCACTATCTACAAGGAGTACAACAATCTATCATTGTTGAAGATTGCAGATACACGGTTTGCCTCTTCATTCATCATGTTGAAGAGGTTGAGGGAGGTCAAGACCGCTCTTGGGTCTATGGTTATTTCAGAGTTTTGGTCTTTTGGAGAAAGATGGATCAAGCAGCCTCAAAGAAGGTGAAGGACATAGTGTTGGATGATATATGGTGGGAGAAGGTAGATCTAATTATTCAGATCATGGAGCCTATCATTTCCTTGCTCGGATTTGCAGATACAGACCAACCCATCCTAGGAGAGGTTTATGAGGGATGGGATTCCATGATTGAGTCTGTGAGGACCATTATTTTACAGAGTCAGTGCCCAGAGTATGAGACATCACCTGAGGCCTTCTTCACCGTCATACAGGATTGCACACCTTTACATTGTTTGGCTCACTCCTTGAACCCAAAATACTACAACCATGAATGGCTGAATGGTAGACCTTCCCGCAGATTCCCCCCTCACATGGATGCTGAAATCTCACAGGGGAGGAAAGATGCATTGAGGAGGAATTTTCAGGATAGGGCATCCCTTGATGGGGTGGAGGATGCCTTTGCAGATTTTTCCACAGGTAGGGGGCGATTTGGAGGCTATGATTTGATTCGAGACAGGGGGGCTAAGAAGCCCCATTCTTGGTGGGCAACTCATGGGGCAACAAGCCCTCCTCTACAATAGTTAGCCATGAGGCTCCTCTCTCAGGTGACTTCATCCTCTTGTCGCAAGAGGAATTGGAGCGCATATGGGAATTTGTATAGTGTGAAGAAAAGCAAGCTTGAGCAGTCCAGGGCAGAGACAGTGGTGTATGTGCACACCAACCTTCGTCTCATCTACAGGCAGAGCGAGGATTGGTTGAAGGGAAAGACAAAGATGTGGGATGTATTTCCTGATGATATGGGTCTGGACAGCAGTGTTGAGTTGGCATTGGCCAACTTAGATCTCAATGCTTGATCTTAAAACTTTAATCGGATTTGTTGATGGATTAGGTGTCTCCACTGACCAGAGTCAGAGATGATAGAGGAGGATGCATCAGAGCGGAGAGGGAAATAGGTAGTGAGCATGATGATCGAGGTTGACGGTGATGTTGATTATGAGGGATTGACTCGACTCATTGAGAGATAGACATAGTGTATGGGTGTATGATTGGTGCATTATTTCTATTTATATTTTACCATGGCAGATATGGTTATGTAACACATTTTGATTATGATGACTTAATGAAAAAACTACGATTATCTTACTATCTTCAATCTTATTTTTACAATTAAGTTGTGATTAACATACATACTGGTTGTATCTGTATCATTGTAATTTTTATTATAGTATCAATGATGATGTATGACTCATGAGTATCTAATATCTATGTTTGGATCAATGAATTTTGTATGAATTTGTGCAAAAAATATCTAATTTTTAATATATATATATATATATATATATATATTTTAAAATATATATATTTTAATAAAATAATATATATAACATATCAGGAAGTATCTCTGTTCAGGGATGCATGGTGCCCATGTCAGTGCCAATCATGTCCCATTATGAGGTGATTGCATTAGAGGTATTTAGGATTATTATATATGTAGAAATAAAAATCAATAAAAAATACATAATGATATTTTGATTGTTTTAAAAAATTATATATTTAAAATTAAGTAATTGGGAAATTCATTTAAATATTATAAATAAAAATAAAAGATATTGGAAGATGAATTTCAAGAGTCTTTTTTCTTCTAATGCAGAGTTCTTCTCTTGTATCAGAGCACAAATCACATTTTAGACTTATAACTCAAATCATATTTTAGACTTATAACTCTGGTTTTCTATTAGTTTTGCTACTATTTTTCCTCATAATTGTCTCTATCTCTGAGTTTCATATTGTTTGTTCAATTTAAGGAGCGAGTTTGTTCTTTCTCGAGACTCTGGTTAAAAAAACTTTGTGTATTAAAAAGAGGAGCGAGTCTGTGATGCATATATGAAGAAATGTGAGTGCGTGGGATGGAAATTCAATGTATGTTCAGTACCTGCGTTAAATCATTTTCGAAGACCTTCGTTGATTAGTGCGTTGCAAGAAACTTCTAACCGGTATGCAAAATTTGTGTTGAGTTCAAACCATGCATTGTTTATTCTTGCGTTTACTGTTGAAAGGCCATGATTGCATATATAGAATTCGTTGGTGCGTTGCTAAATTCAATCTTGCATTGAATATTTTTTGTTGAAGGCTGAGGTATATACGTTGAGGCCATGGTATATATGACCATGTGTTAGATTGCAGTGATGCATATTTAATATTCCATATGTATTGTATGAAATGCGCCCATATTGAATGCTTATTTTTATGCAATAGGTTAACTTCCATATATTATTTGGTATGAAATTATGGAAAGTATATGTTGGAGGTATATTTAGAGATTATATTTTGAGTTGAATTTGTAGGGTTTAACAATGTACATAAATTATCTTCAAACAATTTTTTAAAAACGGAAAAACCGAAAATAAACAATAGGGAGAGTATAAAACCTAAAATAGATATACATAAAAATCTTTTTCTTGGATCTTAAATCGGAACTACCAGTTTTCATTATATTCTTTTTAGTATTACAACACACAAATATATATATGTGTGTGTGTGTGTGTGTGTGATGAGATACAACACACAAATATATATATGTGTGTGTGTGTGTGTGTGTGTGTGTGATGAGATATTCATAAACCCATTCCATTAACTCTGGATTAGAACATAACTATAGTTTTCTTGACTTGTTCTACAAAATACAAGGGGCCGAAAACCATCATGCCCCAAAACCATGTGCAAACCCATGCACAAAACCATAGGCAGGTTTTCCTACCTAAACTAAGGCCCAAAATCATTTTCCCAGGCCGTTGCCCTGGACCCCGCGCAGAGAGCTACCACCACCCCTGTGACCCCCACACTGCGCCCGACACAATGAAAAAGGAGGGGCTATTTGCCCCCTATGACACCGCCATGTGTACAACTATTTTTGGAAAGAATATAACACACACCCAACAAATATTTTTTTTAAGATATAAGCAATTATGTTTATTGCAAGGAAATCATTTTTTGTTGAAAATATTGTAATTATTTTGAGGCAAATTCAAAATTATATAATGCATTCTCTTATCTCAATAATGGGAGTAGTTATCACTCAGAAAGAGAACTACCATGAATGGTCAAGGAAGATAAAACATACCTTGATTTTCAACGAGTTTTGGAAAGGAGTTTGTGAAGAAGAAGGAGGCAATCCTCCTCAGAAGCCCACTTATGATAAGGAGTTTTCCATATGGGAGAAAATGTAGATCAAGGCTTGTTCCTTGATTGCAAAATCAATCAATGAAGAGGTGATTCATCATATTACTCCATTAAGAGATGATTTTGGTGCTTTAAAGAAGCTGAAATAATTATATGACTCATACTCCAAGCTAGAAGTGGTTCAATTGATCATCAAACTATTTAATTTAGAATTGAAGGATGATGATCCCTTTTCCTTAGCCTCTGAAATAAGAGAAATTATGCATGAAAAGGAAGCCACTAGTGTTAAAATGGATGTTCCTCTCACAAATTTCGTTAAGGCATTGTATCCCACTTGTTCCCAATATTTTGAGTCCATAGGAGCTAGTGGGAATGTTTTAGATATTTATTTTGACTCTCTTGTGGGCACATTTGTTGAAAGAGAGAAATATTTTTGGGAGGAAGAACACAATTGTTCGGTCTTCTAGAGGAAGAGGTGGAAAAATAGGACAAGGAAGAAAGAATATTAGAGGCGGGGGGGGGGGGGGGTTGGGGGGACATTTCCAAGGAGAAATGTTTGATCTTCATTGTATGCAGTGTAACAGAAATGGTCATGATGCTTCCACATGTAAGCTCTCTTCGAACAAGATTAGACACGAAAGGTATGAAGAGAAAGGAAAATCATCAGATTAAGTGATAGGTAAAGCATCTGATTCCACACATAATGTTTTGGTACATTCCAACATTGGAGTAATTGAAGACTTATTTAATGCTTCACTTGCTTCATGGAAATATGCATGGTTACTTGATTTAAGAGTAGCTTTCCACATGTATTTTAGAAGAGAATTATTTGAGGAATTAACTGACAATGTTGATGGAGTGGTCTACTTTGCAGGAAAGTAAAAAATCAAGCCATCTGGGCCTGGCACCATCTGGCTGAAACTACCTAGTTTTGTATACTTTATTCTACATGATGTTCTATACCTCCTGGATTGCAGGATACATATTTTGTCCTTGGTTCACATATGCTAGAAAGGACACTCCATTCACATTTTTTATGGAAAATTTGAGGTCATAAAAGCATCATAGAACTCACTTGTCATCACTCAGATAAAACAAGAAAGACTTCTAAAGGTTCGATGAACCTCTATTCATGTATACAAACTTTAATACAATTCTAACTACGATGAAGGTACAATTCCATCACGTCTTTTGTGGCATGCTATATTTGTACATATGAACTATGAAAGCCTTAGTTTTTTTGAAGAAAAGTGGTGTTATTGGTTCACCTACAATTCCTAGGAAACTTAATCAATGTGATGTCAATGTATCTTAGGAAGGAACAACAAACAATATTTTCATGATTTTCATTCTGGAGCACATAGAAATATTGAACTCATTCATTCTAATTTGTGTGCTCATATGCTTGCTTCTTCTACAAATGGTAATAAATACATGATGACATTTATTAATGACTACACCAGAAAGTGTTGGGTATATCTATTGAAGAACAAATATGATGCTTTTAAACTTTTCAATAATTTTCTTGCATTGATTGAAAATGATACACAATATCATATTGCCCCTATTTGTATTGATAATGGAAAATAATATACTTTTAATGACTTTGAAAACTGTCTTCTCTAGCATGGGATCAAACATCAAAGAACGGTGCCTTATAATCCCCAACAAAAGAAAAGTAGCTCAAATAATGAATAGATAAATAATATATATGGTACATTCAATGATGTTTTTCAAGAATGTTAAGTTGATTTTTTGGGATGATGTAGTTCTATGTGCTATGTATATAAGGAATAGGTGTTCATCTAATGCTTTGAAAAATAATACTCCCTTTGAAATGTGACATGGCCACATTCCTTCGATGAGGCATCTCAGGGTTTTTGGTTCCACTGCTTATTCCTTGATACCTAAGGAACAAAGAAACAATCTCGGTGAAAGGAGTCAAAAATGAATCTTGGGGTACTCAAATGCCTCCAAAGCATACTATCTCTATCATGAAGTAAATAATAAGTTTATAATATCTATAGATGTAATCTTTCTTAAATATTCCAAGACCAATAATTTTTTTGAGCGACAACTTGATCGCTTGGATACATTCAAGCATGCAAAAAATTTTCAAGGGTTTGATAATAATATTCTACACCTTCAAGCGGGGATCCATATACTAGATCAATTTGTGGAATCTCCTTCCAAAGAATTTGTTAATGCTCCTTAGTTTCCCAAGCTTGAGAAAGAAAAATACTGAGGTAACCACATACTAAATTTTGAATTGGCAGCTAGCCCTACCAAATCATAGAGGGCTCTCTCAGAAATCAACCAAAATATGATTGGAATTATCAAGGTTTTAGGCTAGGTATTTTTCACAATATGATTTTGATTTAAGTTTTATTGGATGTGAAGCAATAGGTTAAGGAACTAGGCCAAATAGGTCCAAAGATCAGTTGCAGTCATTAAATAAGGCAAGATATATGTAATCACAGACACAAATTGGCTTGTCATTATAGTATGGTAATGAGGAAGTCATATGAAAGAGAATAAGTGAACAGATGCATGAATTCACTTATCTCGAAGGAACACATTTAAATTCTAATCTCAAACAAAACATATAATTTAGACAATGATTTATGTTTAAAACTTAAGAGATAAAGCATAAGAAGAAATATGAATAGCTTCTATAAGTATATAATAATAAATTACATAAGAAAAACTGGAGTAAAAAAAGTGTCACTCAACCCAACGCATGAATCCCATAAAAATAGCTGCAACTGTATATTATTTTTCTGCAAAAAAAGGAGTTCACTAGTTCCAAAATGTATATCCAACAACTGATTACATCAAATTTCAGCCTCATATAGGATATGAGGTTGAATTCCTCCTAAGGAGTTCGAACTCTACTCTAAATAGTCAAATACATGCATCTATCTTATCTTTGCCAAATTCTAGGGAATTTAGAAGCAACTTTTCCCTTTTTGCTAAACTACTTGAGCTTATCTCTCAAAACATTGAAGACAATATATTTGACCTTATCAGACCAAAATTACATCTACCGTGAATACTTTTACCATTTACATTCACCCATTTTCACATTTGACCTTTTTCACATGTAGTAAACATTTCTCACACACAGAAACACAGCAACTGTTACAGAAGCACAATGATTGAAAGGCTTCAAAATTTGATGGTTTAGATGGAGTTTTGAGTGCTAATGATGACCTATGAGGAAAACTTAATATTTCTAATACACCGTGGAGCCTTTAAACCATGCAAAAATATTAATTTAACCTCTGCAAAATTGACTTCAAAGTGACTTCTGAGAAACGTAGCAAAAAGGGCAGCAAGGAAGACAAATGCATATATATTTCACCATAACACCTGTGAAAAAATAGGAGGTTATTACGAGTGGTTCCATGATTAACAAAAACCTCCTTAGGTTTTCCACAAATCATCTCCATTGGGTCATAAATAGCTTTTCAAACTGATGATAAAAATAGAGTCAAAAGTGCAACAACTCTCTTGTAACAACTGTATTTTGGGCATATATCCAAAACAATAAATCCAAATGGGCTGAAAATTTTATAGAAAGTTAATATCATCGTACTGCAACTACAAAATAAATTTCAACCCAATCAAAGTCACAAATAACAAGAAAATCTAAACAGGGATGTAGATAATGATGGCTTATTTCTCAAACACCATGCATCATTTTGAGTTGAAATTAAGTGGTTGTTTTAATTTCATACCCATGCATCTCCTATAAAATTTTCATGTTAAACGGGTGTGGGGTTTAAGATATATGATGAGAAAAGGGTGACTATGTAAAAGCACAACGCAAAAGAAAAGCAACTTAGGGGAAGGGAATGAGATGGAAGGGAGGTAGGGAAAATTTTGGAAAAAATTCGGGGGTGGGGATAGATGTTAGGAAGATATTATAGGTTTATTTTCTCAAAAAGTGTGAGAAAAAAGGGGTAAAAAGAGCGAATTATAGACTTAGGGAAAAAACACAACAAAAAAGTAGGGTTTTGGGGAAAATGGTGAAATGATAGGATTTTAGTAAGTGGAATGGATAAATAAGGAAATATGTGCTATAAGGAAATCATTATTCAGTTATGGTTTTGAGAAAACATGTGACATGAGGTACCTTTTTTGTTTTATGTAACTTTTTTCTCATAATTTCTTACTCCAAAACCTCATCTTTTAACTTGTAGTGTTTTTTACTAAATGATAACCATGATCGATGACAAGGCTTCATTTTCCCAAATGATGACTGGGATAATAATGACCATCACATGCATATTGTATAAATAGATGGAATGATTTTGGACCTTGAACAAATGGTGGGAGTAGAAATGACACGTAGATACTGACTCAAGACCTTTTCGCCATGTGACTTCGCAAATTTTGATAGTACTTGGCAAATTTTGATAGTATAGACCAAAATTTTACTTTTGATTCTAATGACTAGACTGAAAGATTGAAATTTTTTGATATCTATGGACATATTACTCTAACAACACTCACACCCCCTCATGAAGATCCAATCACTGATCAATAAGTCACTTTAAGTGATGTGATTGAGAGAATTGGGAGGCTAAATCTTGATTCAACCCCATCTTAATGAATTGAGGAGACTGGCCATCTCATAAATGTCCTCCAAAATGGCTCACAAATACAATTGAAGGTGTTCATCCTAATGAGATTAGAAAGACAGAGAAAATAAGCTCAACTATACATAATGGAGGTGATGTAGACGATTTTGATTCACCTGTTGATATTGATGTTTCATATGATTGTGAACTAAATTTATCTACAAATTTTGAACCAACTTCCTTCAAATAATTTTATTCTCGGGATGAATGGAAATAAGCGATGCGGAAATAATATGATTATTTGATAAAGAATGACACCTAGAAGCTGTTCGATCCTCCATTGGGAACCAAACCAATTGACTGCAAGTCAGTCTTCAAGAACAAGTATAAATAAGATGGTTGACTTGACAAGCATACAACTAGGCTCATGGAAAAAGGTTTTGTAGAGAAGGAAGGCATCGATTATGGGGAGAATCCCTCCCCCACAGTAAAATGGGCTACCATTTAGACTCTCTTTGCCTTGGTAGCACATAACAATTGGAAATTCCATAAAATGGTTGTAAAAAATTCTTTCTGAAATGGAGATTTGAAAGATAATGTTTTTATGTCCTAACTAGAAGGATTTGTTGTGAAGGTTCAAGAGCAAAAGGTATGCAAGCTTTTCAAATCCTTTTATGGCCTTAAACAAGCACCGCGAGCCTAGTACGAGAAATTGACTCAGCATCTTCTGAAACTCAATTTCAAACACTATGATCTCTATGTTACAACTTTGTTTTTCAAGAAAGTTGGAAAAACAATTGTATACCTTTTGGTGTATGTAGATGATCTTCTTATGACATGGAACAATGAGAATTACATTTCATCCATAAATAAGTAATTTTGGGTTGCGTTCAGTACTATCTTGGTATTGAAGTAACCCAACATCCAAATTTATATTCCTCTCTCAGAAGAAGTGCATTTGAGATCTGTTGAATAGGTTTGGCATAGCTATGTCCAATCCTTTAACTAATCCAATGTAACAGAATTTAAAGCTCACATCCACTAAAGGAAAAGAACTTGAGGATGCAACACGTATAGAGAGCTTCTAGGAAGTCTCAATACAACACTACTACCATAATGGAAATTTCATTTGTTGTTGTAATCCTTTCCATGTTTATGAAAAATATTTGTGAGGTTCATTGTTATACTGCAAAAATAGCTCTAAAGTACTTGAAGGGAACTGAAGACTTTGGACTCAAGTATACACTAGTGGATGACTTTAGCTTATAGTGGATACTCTGATTCAAATTTTGATGGAGATAAATAAACTCGAGTATCTACTTTAGGTTATGTTATGAGTCTTGGATTTCGAGTTTTATCTTGGAGGTCACGCAAATAGTCAATTCCAATAGATTCAACAACTGAAGAAACGATGGAAATTGTGTGGCTTAGGAAAATTCTGTAAGAATTTCAAGGGAAACAAGTGCATTCAACTCCTCTTTTGATTGATAACACTTCTGCAATAAATGTGGCCAGTAAACCAAATTTTGATGATCGAACCAAGCACATGAATATAAAGTATCATCTAATTTGACATCATTTTCAGGCCAAGACAATCCACCTACGAAACTGTTCCACAAATGAGCAAATTGTAGACATATTCACAAAGTTCTTGGAAGAGAGAAGTTTGAAATATTTAGGATGATGCTTGGACTCACTAACAACCCTTTAGAGTAAGTTTAGGGTGTTGATACCTAATCCTAATGGATTTTTAAATTTATGTAAATATTGTAAATATTAAATAAAAGACACTAGAATATGAAGAGACATTGGAATACAAATCCCAATACCCTCCCTCTCCTTGTATATGTCCATGTCTTCTCTTAATGCAACAATAAAATTAATTTGTGGAGTTACTCTCATGGTGTAACACATCGAAATGTTGATAGGTATATACAATTTCATCAACAATAATTACATGGATCATATTTAAAATCATGCTTGAAAATAAGGATAAGAACATGGAGTTGGAAAAATGGATGTTTTTTTGTTTATGCAACCCAAACCACGAGATTTGTCTTTCCAAAGTTAAAACCAAAGAAACTAATTCATCAAACACATCAAGGAACATAAATAGCTTTAGCATTTTTTTTGTAATTTACAAGAAAACACACACAGTTTTACTCTATATATCCATAACTTAGCAAAGTGTCCTTAACATTTTTCAGTAGGAAGTATTTTAGGACCTATGTTTCATAACGAAAAGTTTGAAGTTAGAACATATTTTACTATATTGGGTATAGTTCTAATAGGCCCATTTTCTACATAAGACCTCCTAGTGGTTACTAAAACACTACTTAGTGGTTAAATCCAAATAGAGAGAGCATGTGTTGTGGTTTGGGGGGGCCTTATTCACAACATTTAAGGCTTAGAAGGTTCCTTTTCTTACATAAGGCGCTTTCAAATATGGTCTAGGACAATATACCAGTCATTCATATCCCATACCCACTTGGAAGGCTGTTGTATTGGAATGAGGCCTTGTTCAAGGCCTTTGAGCCTAAGAATATTCAACAATATATTGAGGAACTTGTTATTCTTCCTTAACCATGTTCAAGGGCATGTAACTCATCCTTGTGTACAAAAGCTCCTAATGCCATCCATATAAAGTATTGATGCCAAACAACTTGTAGAGAGAGTTTGTGTTACGGTTATAGGTGTTGGTCATGGTAGTTGAGCATAAGAAGAAAAACCTAAGGGTAAAGGTCCAATTTATTTTCTCCCCCAGCTATAGTGTTAAATATTTATAAGACCTTCATTTAGGGCATGAGCACCTTATTTCACTGCTTGACCATCTTCAGACCTTGATGACAATTTATAGTGCACAAAACCTACCCATGGCCTTCATATCACACTATAATTATAAGTGACCTCAAACATGGGCCAAATAATGGTTGGTGGTGTGGAATTGAGAAAAATTCTCATTCAAATCATGTGTTGTGATTTAATCCTGATACTCATATCCCTCTAGTAGGAAAGAGATACCATACATGGGTCTCATGTAGTCATTTTTGGGTGTGTTTACCATTATAGCCATATAAGATGTATTGCTATTAGGTTTTATTCATGGCAATTTGGTCCTAAAAGTGTCATTTAGGGCACATGACTCATTATTATCCTCTCATAACTTTGAATATGCCTATAAACACATTCCTAGTGCAAATTTAACCTAGTAATTTCATAAATAATACTCTTGGAGGTGATTGTTTAGCAAGAAAACTTAAATGTGGAGGTAAAACAGTCATTTACGGTTCCTAAGCCTAAGAATAAATTTTTAGGCCTAGAGGATATTTTTTCCATCCCTTTATTATGCCTAAATACTTGAAATCCATTAATGATGTCCAAATTTTGGTAATGATTCCCATGTTCAATTGGGATGTTAAGCAATACATAGCAAGGGAATATGTCATGGTTTATGGCGTTTCTCTCAGGGTGCCGAATATTGAGAAGTTTTAATAGGTCTTAAGGAAATTTTATTTCCCCTAACTTTGCTTATGCCTTAACACTTATTCAAGCACATTGTCAAGTGTTTTTACCTCAAGAAGCTTCAACAGTGCTATACAGAATTTACGATTGCGGACAAAAGTAATTTCCCTAGACCTAGTGGACTGGTCTACAATAACAGAAGACACAAAATATAATTTTTTTCTCTAAAGAAAATGAAGAATGGAAAATAAGCCTACTTGGAGCTCCAATTGTAGCTCCAGATGTTATAATTATAACCTGCACATACAATAAAAACAACCCAAGGATATACAACACCTACGTAGCATAATTCAATTACTCTATTCAATGAATCAGTGAGGCATTGAATTACATGAAAATAAAACACATGCAGGAAAATAAGATACTCATTGTATTGATATAAATGGGAGAGAGTTTACAACCAAGAATAGTAGTTGATATTGTATGGATCTCTCCAGGTTGAATTTTCCTACGTCGTCACAAAGTACACTTCAATGTCACCATAATACATGAAGATGGTCTCTCATTTACGTTCAAGAACGTGGCATAAGGTCATAATAAATCCCCAAAATCAAACCTTGATGTTATGGATAGCAGTGGATTTATAGGAGAGGTAGGGTATTTTTTGGATTTACCATAATGGGCTTGAAATCCAGATATGAAGGGAGGATGAACTCAAGGGACAAGAGGTGAATTATCCAAGGTAGGTTCAGATGGGATTTGAGTGCTTATCCATGGTAAATGGTTAAAAAAACCACTGAAAGTTTCCAGAAGAGGAAGCTTCATAAATAATTTTTTTTCCCAAATTTCTAGAATCAAGCATGGTGTAGAAAGGAGCAACCTACTATGATTAGCATTGGTGTGGAAGGGAACAACCAATGCTGAACGTAGGTGCCTAAAGGGATAGGGGTCATTGGGTTTGAAAACACTACTTTTGAGTAGTTAATCCAAGAAACTCATAATTTTATAAATTTCATGCTTAGGGCTTTGTGTAGGGATGATGAAAACATATTCACAGATGTTGATTGATCTTATTTGCAGGCCTATTGATCATATGTGACACAATGGCCTATAAAATATTCCCCCCTAAAGTGAAAATTCTGAAGCGAGAGATGATGATTGAGTGCTTTACCTTGTGACAAATCAGGATCAAGAAAAAATGGTCGATATTATCATATGTTATAATACATTTTCATCATGGTATCTTTGCTGAGGGAGGCATACCCATGCTGAGCACATAATCTAACAGTATATGTACAATGATCAATAAGTCTCTTCCAATTATGACAGCAAGTGGACCGATGATTAAATGAGTATCTGCATGATCATGGCCATTAGTATTTATAATCTTGTATTAATCCTAATATCGCAGCCCAGATGCATGAAATTAGATACAAGGTCCTCTATCTCGTTCACACGATCATCCATTGTACGAGTCTAACCATATGAATAAATGAAATGGAGTTACACATGGTAGATACCATTTGATTACTAGACAATGATGTAAGTTGTTACTATATGCGAGAAAAACCATCGATGATGTTAATGACACTCATGGTGCTATTGTACAATCTATATAGGTGAATAGATGAGTTGAATTCAAACAACACATATAATCTTTTGGTCGAAGGCCACTGATGAATACCTTTCACCGAGAACTAGGAATATTTCAACTAATTTATGCAACCCTCAAGGTACCAAAGCTATTTTATAAGTGGACTTACTAGATAACGAGCTAATGTTGACAAGAAGCACCATGTTGCAGGAGGGATGTGATGCATCCCTCATCAACGACACAAAACATGTAACAATATTTTGAGACAATATCATGAAGATGTGGAACTCGTTCAGGAATGACAGACATGAATGCACGCTGAAGGGTATTATAGCATATATCAACTGAAGGAATTATCTTTAACATACTAGTGACATTTTATGGAGTTGGTAGCATTGATCCAAAACCAATTATGGAGGCTTTTGATATGGTGTGATGAACAAAAAAGACAAGCAGATTTTCCAACCGATCAGTCACGAAGATGAAGTGAATGAGTGTGATGTTCAAGAGTGACTCAATACCTTTAATAGGTCAAGTACCCTATTTTCCCAATTTTCCCAATCATTTCTAGCTTGTACCTCTTTATTTTTGACAAGCTTGAGGAGGATAACATATTCTTTATCTATAAGTTCTTCCTTTAGATGATTCCCTATGTGTATTTTTAACGAACCCTAAGAAGGAGCGGTTTAGTCCCATCATGTTTGATGAGTCCACCATTGTTTCATGCTTTTAAAACTCCAACGAAGGTACACCTCATATCCTTTTTCATGATTAGAGTGTTTGAAAAAGAGGCGAAAAAGAAAACTCTAAAGGTTTATTTTCATAAATAGGCTCTTGAGTCTAAAAAGGTAGAATAAGATTCTCAGGAGAACCTCTTAGCCATGTTCAATGAAGGTATTTCTTTTTTTGTATTTATTCTATCTCAATTGGAATAAGGTTAAACTTATAGTAAGTATACATCTTATCATCTACTTTAACAAGTTCGAAAAGACAAGTACTGAACAATATTTTCATGTTTAGGGAGTTTGAAAAGAGCTGAAAGAGGACTCCTCTTGGAGGAATGAGTGGTATAAAGGGTAGAAACTAGTTCTGGTCATGGTATAATTGCTTAAAACACATAGAGCTCAAGAGGCTGGATAATAAGAGCACTTATCGTAGCGGTTCCTCAAGAAAGGGTAAAAGAACCAAGTGAAAGTGTATGATCAGCCAAGCATATGGTGATGATGGAGTGAGAAAAACGAGGTTCGTATAGTAGAAATATGGTGATAAATAATGGAAATAATGAGAATAGGAAGAAAATGGTTTCATTTTCACACAAGCTTGAAAAATGTGAAACTATGCTTGATATTGGTTTCATTTTTACAAAATCTTGAAACATAGGAAAACTATACTTGAGAGTACTCGAGGGTAGTTTCATTTTTACACAAGCTTGAAAAGGAGGAAAACTGTGCTTTATTTAAATTTTCATTCCCCCAACATAATGACTCAATTCAAGGTACATACCCCGTAAGCTTCATTTCATTCAGCTAAATAGACTACTCGTTACTAACATGTGGATGGAATGAAGGTTCACTTAATATATAAAGTGGAAGAATCGATTGGTAATTTATGAGATCTAATCAAAGACTTGAATTGAAGGGGACATTTTTCATTATTTAATGATCTTAACATAAGATAAGGAACTCTTCTCATGAAACCTTGTTTCATTTTTTAATGAGATTGACACAAGAAAAGGAACTATGCTCATGAAACCTTATTTAATTTTTAACGAGCTTGATAAAATAAAAGGACCTATGCTCATGGGACCTTATTTCATTTTTTAATGAGCTTGACACAAGAAAATAAATTATGCTCATGGGACCTTATTCCTTGATCATTGCCTCCAAGAGACCATGGATTCCAATAGGTTTTAGTCAGATGGGAGAAAAATGATCTGGATGGGATATATATCAAGGGATCCAAAAGAAAGACTAGGATCCAATGCACCCATTTAATTACTCACCATATCTTCTAATATATCATTAATAGATGCAAGCATGGAACATGTTTCCACATAATTAATCTTTGGTGAGGGAGATACCACTTGCATATAAGGAACATTTAGGGATGTCTGTTGATTAGGAGTCAAATTAGGATCAACAAATGAAATTTGATCAATAGTCACAATCCTCCTATGATGCAGGAAACACATCACATGAATGAGTGAAGAGACAAGAGCTCCCATGAAATAAAATTAGTCACACCTAAGGATTAAATTAAAATCCAAAGGAACTCGAACTACCATCACATAAGTATAGAAAATCTTCCCCCCTAAAGCAATAGGAAACTAAGGAAGGATCCCTAATGGTTGACAAGATCCTTTGTTAAAATCCAAAAATTTCCGAGTAACGGGTAGAAGTTGTGGAGAAACAAAATATTTCCAAGTAATTTAGGACATAATACTAACATATGTACCTTCATCTATGGTTTTTCCAAATAGGTTCATATTATAAGCCTATAATATGATATGGAAGGGCATATATGGAGAAAGATGATATCCTACCAGCTGACTTCAATCAAAGGAAGTAACCATACAACTTGGAGGGGGTGTCGGGGGGACGAGAGAAGTCCCCCCTTATGCTATGGGAATGGGGGAACTTCTCCTTATACTATGGGAATGGGAGGATTTCCCCTTGTGCCATGTGAATGGTAGGATTTCCCCCCCGTTCCATTAGAATTGGAGTATTTCTCCCTTGTTCATTGGAATTTGAAGAAATAAGAATAACTTGAGTGGTATGCATTTCAGTCTCTATGGGAAAGATACAATCAAATGAAGGGGTAATGGAGTAAACTATTTTCTCAACCAATGGTTGGTCAAGAAAAAACTCATGGGATTCATGTTCATTGAGGGCAGGAGTGATTGGATTCATTTTCTAATCAATCGCTTCATCAAATAGTGGAGGATTGTGAGAAATCTTTCGATAACTAGCTGAAAGATGAGACTGAGAAGTTGTAAGTTTTTCCAACTGTTTTGAGGCTTCATCCATATAAGGACAAATGTGAATAGGATGATTCTATTCACATAACTTATAGGAAAACTTAACTTTCCCATTCTTACCATGTACCTTACCACCAGTATTTAAAGGTTTATCACTAGCATGATCTCCAGATGCTTATGAAAAAGGTCATGTGAACCTATGGATGACCCTTCTAATACCTATGGAATACCAAGGAAATATATAAGAATGTGTTCGGTCTTAAATTATATGAATGGGAATTTAAATTTGCGTGGATGTTTGTAAGGTTTCTCCATACTAGTTGCATTGGTAGCAATGGTTGAATGGTTTCCTCCCTACTTATTTTTCTTCTTACTAATCTTCCTTTTCTTCTTCTTCCTATCCACCTGGTTACTAACTTTGAGGCTTTCACTAGACAAAGAGGAATAAGAGGAAAAAGATCGAACATGTAAATAAGGAAAAGGGTCAATGTTAGGATCAACATGTTTAGGTGGAGGACTACTTGGTTTAGAAAATTTTTGGACATCTAGAACCAAGGAGGGTGAAAATAACCAAATGGGTAAACCAACGGTAAATTTGGAAAGGGAAAATGCTTCCATATAAGGAGCACCAATATTTCCAAAAGGTGGAAAAGGAACATGATTCTTGCCAGTTGGGTTTTCTTAACTGGTGTACTGGGGAACCCTTGCCATTAGTCTCAACCTAATATCTAATAACGAGTTGCTACACAGTGAGGATGTTTCTCCATATTCAATTAATTGATTTTAGAAATTAAATAAAAAAAATAAAACAAAGGGTTAAATAGGTATGAGGGTTTACCAAGTAGCTTTGAGTTGCAATATACCACCTTGGAGAACAAAGGATTTACATATAAATAGGAAATATCCCAGAATGCTATGTTTGGTGTATCACAGTGCACAAGGTGCCCGACTCAATTACCTATGGCATGATAGAAACCTATGGGAGAATTACAAAGTATACCCTGAGGTACGTGGAAGTGTATTCCATAGTAGTGTTGTATAATGTGTAGTTGTTTGATGAGAGTGTTCCATATACTTACCATGGGTGGAGCGCCATCCAATATACCTAAAGGTACATGGAGAAAAATCCTATACACTTACATATGTCAAACGAGATATCACCCCTGGAATGCAATGCTAGAAAAAACGACAACTCCTATGCTTAAAGATGCTCAAACACATCTCTAACCTAGACCTCTAGATGTCCTTGTTAATGTGACAAATTATCCTTAGGTTGATTCAGTAAATTTTAGAGTTTATCTTGAATTATGTTTCGATTTCAAGGCTCAAAACTTGTTGTCACCTGAACACACCTATGATGCAACTAGTATGACAAAAATAACTCTTTTCATTTTCCTTTTAATAATGAAAGGTGTAACTAAGTAGGGGAAGAAGAAATCAATAAAAAATGCAACAAAAAATTGATGCAACAAATGATCTTGTCAACTATTCCAATCAAAATCAAAGCCCTATATGAAATTCAAATAATTTCTTTTCTTTTCTTTTCTTTTAATGTTTCAAATGAAATGAAACATATGAATGATACTTGATCACCAATGAAAAGAAACCACACAGAATTTAACTGTGTAAAATTCATTTTTAAAATTAAATAACCAATCTATGGGTAAAAACCCTAATTGAAAAGCAGAAAGGAAAAAGAAAATAGAAGATTATAAAAAATGTGATGAAACTCTGAGGTGCTTAACACTGATACACAATTTAGCCCTCCCGAATGATTGAGGGGGGAATTTTGTTTTAAAAAAATTAAAGCAAACGCACACAATTTCATATAAGGGATAGGATTAATAGAGATAGGGAAACACTCAGAGACACAAACAAATAAGATCAGAGAACAAGGCAATAATTTGTTTTTTTCATCTTACAAGAATCAATCGAGGTGTAGAATAGGAACTAGCGCTATGCAATGCAAGTACAGAGAAGGAGTGTGTTCGTTGAAGTGCTCTATCTCGAGACCACGGGGTTCTCTGAGGAAGAAAATAAAATCAAGCTCATAGAAGGGTGTTCCTAGGGTCAATCAAGGTCTCAGTGAGATAATCAAGGTAAGTTTAAGAGGTGAAAAGGGTGCTTTAGTCAAGGAAATTACTAAGGAAAGAAATCGATCCCCAATGGAGCCATAAATTTATTATGAAAAATTTATGATTGTGGAAAAAATTAATCTCCCTAGACCTAAAGGACTATGTGTAATAATTTTCAGTGAAAATCACATAAAATAAATTTTTGTCGATGCGTTTTGAACCACACTGGCTGGTCGAAACCCGTCGAAAAAAAATTATTTTATGTGATTTTCACCGAAAATTATTACACACAACCTAAAGGACTACTCTAGAAAAACAGAAGATAATGAATATAAGTTTTTCCTTAGAGAAATTGAATAATGGGAAATAATACTACTTGGAATCCATCGTAATATTTTCTTTCCTCCTTTCTTGTGAGCTCCAATTGTAGATCGAGATGTTATAATTATAACCTGAACATACAAGAAAAACAAGCAAAGGATATACAACACCTAGGTAGCATAATCCAATTACTCTATTCAATGAATAAGTGAGGCACTGAAATACATGAAAATAAATTTGATACTACACATACACGAAAACAATATACTCTTTGTATTAATAGAAATAGGAGAGCGTTTAAAACCAAGAATAGTATTTTATCTTGTAAGGATCTCCCCAAGTTTACTTGTCCTTTGTTGTCAAAAATCACACTTCAATATCACTGTAATGAATAAATATGATGTCTCCTTTAGGTTCAAGGCAAAAACATGAGGGCATAATCAATCTCCAAAATCAAACCCTGATTTTATCGATGTTAGTATGTTTATAGGAGACATAGAGTAGTTTTTGATTTACCATAATGGGCTTGACATCCAAATATGAAGGGAGGATGAAGTCAAGGGATAAGAGGTGAAGTATACATGGTAGGATCAGATAATACTCAAGTTTCTATCCATGGTAACTATTTAAAACAACCCCTCGAAGCCTCTTAAAGACGAAACTTAAGAAATATTTTTAATTTTCTTGAATTTATAGAATCAATGCACCTATAGAACGGAGCAACCAGCTCTAATCAAAGCTGGTGCAGAAAGGAGAAACCATTGTTGAATGTAGGTTCCTAAAGGGACAGGGTTTGTTGGGCTTGAAAACACTAATTTTAAGCAGTCAATCCTAGAAACTGAGACTTTTTGGAAAATTCATGCTTAGGGCTTTGTGTTGGGATGATGAAAAAATATTCACAGATGTTGACTGATCCAATTTACACACCTATTGACCAAATGTGACAAAATGTCCTATGAAAAATAGGATCCTAAAAATATAACTTTTAGTCCTTGATGATGGTTTAGGCCTTCAAAACCATGCATATCTTGTGTTGTAGTCCTAAGACATGTTCATTTTCATTGAGTTAGAGAAGTTATGTTTTAGGCTCGAGGACGTTGTATCCCTCCCCCAACTAATGAACATGGCCTAAGGATGTTTTTTCCCTACCATAATTATGATTAAGTACTTGAGACCCATTCATTACACATCAAACATATTAATGATACCCATATTCAACTCTTAGGATAAGGACCCTTGTAGTGAGGGCTTATGCCATTGTATCTAGGTTTTTGTCATGGCACTTGAGGTTAAGAAGGTTAAACTATGGTTTAAGGCCTTTTTTTTTCACCTTGATAATGTGGCATAATCAAGACCCATTTCTAGTGCACAAAGCCTATCCATGTCAGCCATATCCTACTTGAAGGATAAAGAGCCCCTAAAAAGGATTCATGTATTTGTACAAGGACTTGTTTAAGGATATTGAACCCAAGGAGATTCAATAATATCCAAAGGAAATTTTTTTCCTTTTTTGACCATGTTCAATGTGCCATGGCCTATATTTACTATGTAAAATTTCTAATGGAATCCATATCCAAATTTTATGTTGAATAACCATAAAGAGAGTTTATGTGGTGATTGTGTGGCTATTTTTTATGGTAATTGAGCCTAATAAGAAACATATGAGACTCAAGGCTTAGGTTTTTTTCTCCCCTAAACATAGCAAAATAGCTTTAGAAGACCATCATTAAGGGCTTAAGCCCCTTGTTCCCCCTTTGACCTTGTTTAGATGTCAAAGATCATTTTTAATACAAAACAAATATCCATGGCTTCTATATCCAACTTAAATTCTAACAAACCTAAACCATTGGTCATAGAATGAGTGATGTTGTGGGACCAAGATATATTCTCATTCAAGGGATGCTCATGGTTTAATCATGGTACATGTATCCCTTTAGTATGATAGTGATATCATACAAGGATTTCATCTTGTCATTTGAGGATGAATTTAGAACCATAGCCACAAAATATGTGGTTAAAGGGAATTTTTCACGGTAATCAATCTCAACAAGCATCCTATAGGGATCAATTGAAGGAAAATTTTAAGGATATAAATTTATCTTAAAGTTTTAAAAACTTGGTTAAATTCACTAGTCCAAAATATAAAATTTGTAAGACGTTTTAGGACATTTTTTGTAAAAAGATTCAAATTTATAACAATTTCATATAGTTTATATATATATTTTTGGAGATTTTTAAGGTAAAATAATTTTATAATATAAAATTTGGGTGAACAATTTTTATTAAAAAATATAAATTAACAAATATTTTTTTGGAAAAAGCATGCAAAATTAGCTCACTTGCAAATATTAGCCCCTAAAAGTTTCCATGGGAACAAGTCTCATAGACACATTCTTGGTGCACATACACATAATGATTGTGACTATAACAACTTTTGAGGCAATCATTAACCAAGAGAGGTTAGATTTCGATGCTTGAGGACCTGTACATGGAACTTGATCTTTGGAAGGAAGCTTTAGGGATATATTCTCTTGTTTTTCTTCCTTGACTATGACCATAAGTAGAGCCCATCCATCATGACTAAGACTTGATAATAGTGTCTATATGCAACTAAAATTTTAAGGATTACTTAGAGAGGGCTCGTATTATGGTTTGTAGGTGTTTTTCATAGTATTCAAGCTTGAGAAGGTTAAATAGGGCTTAAGTTCTTTGTGTACCTCCTCACCCTAATTATGTCTTAACACTTGGTTGAGTACTTGGTCAAGGCCTTAAATTTTTATTTGTCCCTATATGGTGGTATGTTGGCATGTTCATTGTGATTAAGCCATATAATTTATGTTTAGGTTCATTGATGTTTTTTCCCTTCCCCAACTAATGAAAAGTGCATGGGGATGTTATTTCCATACCATGATTATGGTTAAGCACTCAAGATCCATCCATAGTGTGTGAAACATATTAATAAAAATTATTTTCTCTTAAGAAAAATAATACCTAGTGACGGGTCATGTCACTGCGTTTATGGTTTGTTCATTGCACTTGAGCTTAATAAGGTTAATTTAGGGTTGAATATTTTTTTTATACCCTTAATTATGTGGCATGGTCTAAATGCATTTCTACTGCATAAAACATACCCTTTACAATTTATCCCACTCAAGGAATTATAAAGAACCCGTAGAAAAGATTCATTTGTTGGGAAAATGAGTCCTTCAAGGATATTAAGCTCAATAAGATACTACAATATCATAATACACTTTTTTCCCTTCATTAGCCACATTCAAATCCCTTCGTTTTATGAAACCAAATCCAAAAGTAGAATAAAAGATGGATCAACGCCTTAGAAATCAGCCACTTCAAGGGGGAAACCTCCTTTACATTACATAAATGAACAATTATTGGATGATTCCAATGAAAAAACTTCCTTTGTATATACAGGAGTCCATGGGGTCATAATATAATCCTAGTCGACCTAACAATAATAATATAAGGGTCAACAATAGCAATAGTGGGGTTTTATAGGGCACAATAATAATAATATGTGGCCTACAGGGGTACAAAAATAACAATAAGGGGGCTACACTACAACAATAAGGGAATAAACTAGTAATATAGGGACCTAACATGCCCCTCTCCTTCAAAAAATGTTGTTCTCAATGCTTCAGTAGCTCTGGATGCTTTTGTATAAAATTCTCATCCTCCCATGTGGAATCTTCAGTGAGTAAGTTCTTCAAATTGATCAATTTCTTAGCTATCGAGTTCTTGTTTCCGTGACTGCTTTAGGTTCCAATATAAGTTTTCCTTCCTCATCAAGTTCTAGCAATATTGTTTGAAATAGAAGGTTTTAACCTATAACCTTCTTTAAGCATGAAACATGGAAAATTTGGTGCACTCAAGAAGAAGTAGGAAGCTCAAATATGTATTCCATAGTACCAATATTTTGCAACACCTTGTAAGGACCATAGTACTTTGGTGATAATTTATTATCCTTCTTAGCTTGCTTGAGTTACATTTTTCTGTATGGTTGTAGCTGTAAAAATACCCAGAGTCCTACATCAAAACTTCTCTCACTACAATGTTGATATGTCTGTTGTTTCATTCACTTTTGTGCCAAATTTAGGTTATCCTTTAAGAGTTGAAGAGTTTTTTTTTTATGCTCGATGTGATCTTCCACTGCTTCAACCTTAGAATTTTCTCTTAAAGATGATGTGATGAATGGTGGATGATATCTATTAAGAGCCATAAATGGGGTCATTTTTGTTGCAGTATGGAAGGAAGTGTTATACCACCATTCAGCCAGAGGTAACCACTTGACCCATTGTGTTTGTTTATCAAATACAAAAAAATGAATATATCTTTCGAAACATTTTTTCACTATCTCAGTTTTCCCATCAGATTGAGGATAATAAGATGAGCTATGGGCTAGTTTAGTACCAAAACAAGAAAATAATTCCATCTAAAAATTTCCAGTTAAAATGGGATCTCTGTCGCTTACAATAATTATTGGGTTTCAATGTAGCTTTTGAATTTTTTCCATAAATGCAGTAGCAACTTTACTTGCTTTAAATGGATGGTATAATGCATAAAAGTGTGCATACTTGGTAAGTCTATCAACTACCACCATGAGGACACTCTTTCCTTCGGACTTAGGTAAACCTGTGATAAAATCCATTGAAACCTCCACCCAATGTTGAATTGAAATGGGTAAAGGTTGTAGCAGACCCGAGCACTTGATTGTCTCAACTTTATTTTGATGGAAAAAAAAAACATTCTGCTACAAAAATTTGAATATCAGATTTAAGGCCATCCCAAAAAAAATATTTATTCACCCTGTGGTAAGTTTTTAAAAATTTTGGGTGTCCTCCAACGAGAGAGGTGTGAAATTCCGAAAGAATATTTTGTTTTAGTTGGGAATTATTACAAAGATATAAGTGATCTTGGTACCATAAGGAATAATTTTTCCAACTAAATGTATCAGATGTACTGGGATGTTGCTGCAACTTTTGAATGAGTTTTCACACTTCTTCTCCATTCTTCCATTCCTCTCTTTCTTTGGTTATCCAATCTGGTTTGATAATATAAATGTCACAAGGCAATGATTCCAACTCCTCTTCCTTTCTTGACAGTTCATCTGCAACAGCATTTAGCTTCCATTTTTTTAAATGATTTCAAAGTCGTAACCCAACATTTTTGTGGCCCATTTTTGCTGCTCTTATGAAAATAGTCTTTGTTCCATAAATTATTTAAGACTACCATGATCATTTTTTATATTCAAGTGTCTTCCCATTAGTTAAGATCCTCATTTCTTTAGTGCATGTAGTATTGCCAAAATTTCCTTCTCATAAATAACTTTCTGTAAATAGTTTCCTTTGATTAAAAAACCACCAATTCCATTTCATGCGGAATCACATTCTAAGGTTTTTGTGAAGTTTGGTGTAGCTAAGACCAGTACTAGGCACATTGCCTCTTTAAGATGTTCAAAGCCCTTAGTTTCTTTAGGAATCCATGAAAATGCATATTTCTTCAATAATTTTGTTAGAGGTGTTGATATTCTCCCATAATTCTTAACAAACATGTGATAATATCCTGTGAACCCGAGAAATCCTTGCAACTACTTTATGGTTGTGGGGACTTTCCATTTCTTAATGGGTTTAATTTTCTTAGGGTCTACCTTAACACCCTCCTGAGATACAATATGACCTATATATTCCACCTCTTTTAATCCAAAGAAACATTTGAAGGTTTTTGCATATAGTTGTTTCTCCTCCAATAGTTTGAGCACCCTGTGAACATGTTGAACGTGATCCTTCCAAGACCTACTTTAGATTAGTATATCATCAAAAAATACTAACACAAATTTTCCAAGGAAGGGTTTAAAAATGGAATTCATCAACCCTTGAAATGTAGAAGGTGCATTGGTAAGGCAAATAGGCATGACCAAAAATTCATAATGACCCTCATGAGTTCAAAATTTTGTTTTCGAAATATATTCAGTCTTCATTCTTATTTGAGGATATCCTTAACGAAGATCCTACTTGGTAAAATAAATTGCTCCATGCAATTCATCCAATAATTCATCAATCACAGGAATGGGAAATTTATCTTTAATAGTGAGCTTATTGTTCTTTATTCAGAATATTTTTCATGACATTAGAGCTTATTATCTTTCTTGGCTTCCCTATGATACCCCGTAATTCAAATTCCTTTCCTTCTGAATTTTTTTAAAGAAAAGTTCTTGAAAATTAAAAGCTACCATCCCCAAAGATTGTAACCATTACACTCCTAGTACAACATCAACACCTCTCATTCGAATGGAAAGCATTGGACTATTTAATACATATTCCCCTATGGTTAGCTTGATATTATGGCATTTTCTAGAGCAATTTATAGTCCCTGCATTTGCTACCATCACTTAACACTCTGGTGTTGGGTATAAGAAGCAATTCAATTCCTTGGCTACCTTACATTGAATAAAATTATGGGTACTACCTGAATCAATCAACACTATTACCTTTTTCTTCTTGATATGTACTTCTATATTAAGAGTTTGAGGAGTGGTAATTCTTGCCAATGCATTACAGGATATGGTTAGAGTCATTTATTCTTTCTCTAGGGTTGGTTCCTGGTGTATATCCTCTTCTTTTGAAGTTTCTTATTCATTTTATTCCTCCTTAAACAATCTATGTAAAACAATTTCTTCTCGGCACACTTATAACCTTTAGTGTATTTTCTATCAAAATTGTAGCAAATCCCTTTTCCTCTTTTTTCTTCTAATTGTTGTGGTGTCAACCTTGTAGGTTGTGGAAGTATAGGAGTAGAAACACTTCCATATTTATAGATGTTAGCAGTAGGCTTCCTCGTCGCCATTAATTTACTTTCAATTTTTCTTTCAAACTTGAATGCCTTCTCCAATGAATCAGGTTCCCAAAGGCGAACCTCATGTTGGATGTTATCCTTTAAATTCATTATGAAGACATCAATCCTCGGTTTCTTTGGAATATAAGTTACCCTTATATTCAATTTTTGGAAGTCCTTAATGTGCTCCACCATTGAACCCTTTTTCTTAATATTTATCAATTGGGTAAAGAAGGTGTTGCTCTTTGTATCCTCATAATGTGCTATCATTTCCTCTGTAAAAATTGACCAAGTGACAATTTTTTTACGAGAGAAAAAAAATCGATACCATACAAAAGTATTTTTCTCTAAATTTAAAGTTTCAATGCATACCTTTTGTGTTTTTTTCACATTATTGATATCAAAATATTGCTCCATATGTAGTATCCATGTTACAGGATCCTTGTGATCAAACTTCCTCATATCTATCTTTAGAATATGGTGGATCTTCAACCCAACATTAGAGTTTACAAAATCATGATTAACATTTATTTTTTTCTTATCACAAGTTTCCTCTACTATCTTTTCGTCATTAGGAATCATTTTTGTATCAACTTTGTCAAACATTCCTTCAAACCTTCCATGTATTTTTTTAGATCATTCTTCATGTCTTCCATGTTGCCTTTCATTTTTTTGTCAATGCCATCCATTTTAGCTTCTATGCCATTCTTCAAACCATCGATCTTAGATTCCATGCCTTTCTTCAAACTATCCATCTTAGCTTCCACGCCTTTATTCAAAACTTCCATTTCATTTTTTATTTCTCTTAATGAGAGCGAAATTTGGTGCATATGCTCTTGTAATTTTAATATGTCATGTTTCACTTCTTCCTCTTCATTATTCATAGTATAGCCTTCTTAAGGCTTAATGGGTGTTGAATTTTTTTAGGGGGGATTTTAGAACCCAATACTGATCTCTATCTTTCAATATGCCCTTGGAATCACTTAGAACTGGTTTTTTAAACAAGACTTATGCAATTTGAAAAAAAATACACACCTTTTTCTTGCTTTTGAGGAGCTCAATATTGAAACTGATGTATCTAGTTAATCTAGGATCCACAAGGTTTCAACTTTGGTCCTATAATATCCCTCTGAGTCTTCTTTCCCATGCCATATGTCTAACCTAATTTGGATTCTTCAAGATAAAGTTATGCCCAATCTCCCAAAATGGCATAGTTATGGACTAGTTTAGTAGAGAGAAATTGTACGACATCCCGCATGTAACTGTTTCCTCCTTCAGCTTTGAAATTGATACACCAAAAACTACAATCCGTTTACTTTCGATCACTTTTACTGAATTCCAATATGATGCTAAGAGAGAGAGAGAGAGAGTTGTGATGATTTCCAAATGGTCACCTCTTTGAGATGAAATTTGAGACCCTACAAAAACCCTAACTTCCACAAATAATATCTCTGAAACTATTGCAAACCCAGATCTGAAATTTTTACACAAAATTCCTCCGGTTTTTGCACAAATGGGTTTTTTTTAAGCATCTAAACCTTCCTAGAAAAAATTTATAGCAAAAATGCCACGATGACCTATTTGAAGTAGCGAAACCATAGAATCCAAAGTTGTGATACCAAATGTTATGAAACTAGCTCCAAAAATAGAAGAAAGGAGAGGTCAACACCTTAGAAATCAACCACTTTGACGGGGAAACCTCCTTTCTACACATAGGATTCCATGGGGTCACAATATAATCCTATCCGACCTAACAATAATAATCTACGGGCCAAAAATATCAATAGTGGGGTTTTATGGGGCACAATAATAACAATATGGGGACTACAGGGGTACAACAATAACCAAAAGGGGGCTACACTACAACAATAAGGGACTACACTAGTAATATAGGGACCTAACACTTCAACTCATCCTTGGTGTGGAAAATATCCTAATTGAATTGATATCCAACCTTGAGGAAGAACATCTCTTAGATAAGGTTTGGGTTGTCGTTTTGAAACTCTTTTTCATGGTAATTGTTTCTAGGAAGTAGTGTCTATGACTTAAGGCCCATATGTTAAGGATGTTTTTTCCCATCTCAAAGTGCTAATATGGGCTTGAGGATGTTGTTTCCATACCATGACTATAATTAAGGCTTCAATAACTATACATGGTGATTGAAACATTTTAGTGGAACTTGTGTTCAAGTCCTAGGGAAAATCCCACTGTGATGGTTGATGCCATTATGTCTAGGGTTTTTCATGATGCTTTAGCTCTAGAACATTCAATTAAAGATTAGTGTATTTGTCTTGATGCCTTACCATGTTTGGCCATCTAAAAAAATTTCCAATATGGGTCTTCATTTACCCCCTTGACAATGCTTATGTTTGATTTGGGCCTCTCCCTATTGGTACCCATAAGTAACCAATATTGTAATGGTGGATATACCAACCATTGTAATGTGAATGTTCATGTGTTAATAGCACACATATATTTATATTGTGTGCACTTTTTTTGATATAAGGAAAAAAAACCACAAATCCCATCCTTATTTTATTTGAAAAGTTTGGATTATCAACAAGAACATAGATATTCTCAAGAAATACTACTATTACAACACTTTCTTAATGTATTGTGTGATAGGGAAGAAATTTTTTTTCATGTTCTTATTTTTATTTGATCCTTGTGAATATGGTAAATATATGTAACCAAGTGGTATTATAGTGTAATAGGAAGGAGAAAAACCTTGAAAATGCCAAAGAACTAGGAGAAAATGCAATGTTTTTGATAGCAAAAAAACTGAATTCGGACCCCTAAGGAGAGAAGGTCACTGTAGCCATGGCTCTGGTAGCATTTCCATTTTGTTTGCTTGTTCCTCCTCCCGTGGTGTTCTTATATTTTCTTCCTCGGAGGTTAGTTATCAAATTTGTGGAATTTGATAAATAACATTATCCACAACCTTTGCAAATTTAATTATATCAACGAACCTTATATTAATAGCCTGACACTTTATAACCAACTGACGATACAATAGACCTTCAGTCCAGCCCCACATATATATCAGTGGTCCAATCAAATTCATGCACCGTACCTGGTTATCTTCCGTGCATCTTCCTCATGCGACTACCGTCTTATGGCTCCCCTCTAGATCGATGACGTACCACGATATCACTCGGCTCCCTGGGTCGAATGTTAACGTGCGATGGCATGCTTTGAACGACAGTTTTCCGTGGGTCCACCTTGCCACGTGTCAAACATTCTATGGAATCGCTCTCCAACCAGGAAATACCGCTTACTCACCAAAAGCGGTGCGATATGGGCAATCTACCTTCGTAAATCCACTCGTGGGTTTTGAACAGTGACTAACCAAGGTTCACGTCAGGGTTGCATTCCTCTTCATATATTCTCCATTTGTTAACTAAGGTTCTAACCCTGGTTATGAAATTCAAATTAATCAACGAACGAACGAACGTAATTTTCTTTATTAAACGAGATTCGCCATTATTAACAGACTTCGCCTACACATGGGATTTCTTCACTCACTCGGAAAATTCAAGAGAAAGAAACGGATAGAGAATTACAGAGGTTTCGTGGTGAATTGATTCACCAAAATTCTGCACACAATATCAGTTCAACAATTATGGACAAGACAATGTTCAATCACCTCACAATCAAACGAATTTCCTCACAAATAACGACTGAAGACAGTTAGATAATCAACGAGAACTGAAATTCATTTAATTGGAAGAAATTGTTAATACACAGATTTTATTGTAGGAATCTCTCTCTTTCTCTCCTTTTTTTAATGCATCCGAGGAATACAACTTATATACAGAAATATATGACTCTTTGGTTCCTCTAAGAGGACTGTTCTAGAAATCAAAGGTCTAATTACAACTTATTCAAATAACTGAACTGATAGATGGATCGAATCCAACTATTCGACTTCTACCAATCCTAACTAATCTAAATAAAAACAGTCAGTTGAGGTATTGACACCTAGCTATTACAATTCAAGGATTTTGAACCCTCCTAGCCACAACATGTGGACAAACCTCCTACATTGCTGGCTAGTGTCTAATGCCCCTACATCAGACTCCCAAGGGAAATCTTCTTCATGGGCTCCTGTCCATGAGATCTTCCACTGATCTGCCTATCTTCTGCAACATTCCTTCAGTCATCCAAGTGGCATCTTCCTCTGGTTTTTCCTTCCATTTGATTAAGTACTGAAAGTACTCTTGTCCTCTAGTCCTTTTGAACACTCTTTTGTCCAATATCTTCTTTGGTTGCAATGGTTGTGCTGGAGGTAGCTGCTCTTTCCACTCAATTTTTTCCTTGTTTGCTGGTCTTTCTTCTATATCATCATCTTCATACTTGTACAAATCTACAACATTAAAAATGGGATATATTCCAACATCAGGAGGTAATTCAATCTCATAAGAATTTGCAGAAAAATTTCTAAGTATCTTGCATGGCCCAATCTTTTTGAACTGTAGTTTGTTATACTGCTTCCTTGGGAATCTCTCCTTTCTCAAGTGTGCCAAAAACAAATCTCCTACTTCAAAATGAACTTCTTTTCTACTCAAGTCTACTCTGCTTTTTTATCTGATGCTGCTGCCTTGTAGTTGTTGTTTCACTTGTTCATGTATGGCCTGGATCTCTGAAGAAAATTCCTCACCATCTGCACTCCTCAATTCTGCCCTTCCTAGATTTCTCAACTCTGATATTCCTCTGGGGTGCATTCCATAAACAATATGAAATGGACTCTGCCCTGTGCTCCTATTTGGTGAGTCATTATACGCATATTCTGGCTAGGGAAAAATATGATCCCACTACTTGGGATGCTCTCTTGCAAGTCTTCTCAATAAATTTCCCAGAGTCTTGTTCACTACCTTAGTTTGTCCATTAGTCTGGGGATGATAAGCTGAACTGAAACTCAGTTTGGTACCCAGTTTCTTCCACAGTGTCCTCCAAAAGTTACCCACAAATCTGGTGTCTCTGTCTGGAACAATACTCTTGGGTAACCCATCCAGTCTAACAACTTCTTTGAAAAACAAGTTAGCAACATGGGTGGCATCACTAGTTTTATAGCATGGAATAAAATGTGCCATTTTGGAGAATCTGTCCACTACAACAAATACTGCATCATTCCCTCTCTGAGTCTTGGGAAATCCTAGAACAAAATCCATACTCACCATGTCCCAAGGCCTGTCTGGAATAGGCAAGGGAGTGTACAATCCTGCGTTCTGGCTCCTTCCTTTGGCATATTGACAAATCTTGCAATTCTTCACAAACTTTTCCACTTCTGTTCTCATCTTGGGCCAGAAATAAAAGTGACTCAGCTGCTCATAAGTCTTATCAGTACCAAAGTGTCCAGCAAGTCCACCACTATGCTTCTCTTTGATCAAATTTTCTCTCATGGAACATCTTGGTACACACAGTTGGCTTCTTCTGAATAACAAGTCCTCCTGCAGGAAATAATCCAACCACTGGCTTCTATATGTTAAAACAGGGTTACTACATGCCTCAAATGCTTCCTTAAAATCTGGATCAGTTTTATACAATTCTTTGAGAAAATCAAACCCTACAACTTCAAAATTTGTTTCTTGAACAAGCATGTGCCTCCTACTCAAAGCATCAGCTACTTTATTGGCTTGGCCACTTATATGTTTCAAAACAAAATTAAAAACTTGGAGATACTCAACCCATTTGGCATGCTTATGCTTCAAATTGGGCTACTGTACAATATACTGCAAAGCATGATTGCCAGAATACAATACAAATTCCCTGGACATCAAATAATGTCTCCACTTCTTCAGTGCCTGAAAAATTGCATAGAATTCCTTCTCATAAGAGGAATACTTTCTTCTAGTTTCATTCAGATTTTCACTAAAATATGCCACAGGCCTATCATCCTGACTCAACACAGCTCCAATGGCTTCCCCACTGGCATCACACTTTACTTGAAATGGTTTAGTAAAATCAGGCAGGATCAAAACAGGCTTCTCCGTTATTTTTTTCTTCAAAACTTTAAAGTTCCTCTCTGCTTCAGTAGTCGACTTAAATGGTTGTTTGCCCTTATTTATTGTCTCAATTATGGGTGCATTAATCTTACTGAAGTTTATTATAAACTTTCTGTAAAAACTAGCAAGTCCATCGAAACTTCTTACCTCAAAAACCTTCCTGAGTGAAGTCCACTCCACAATTGCCTTAACCTTTTCTGGGTCCATCTTCAATCCTTCTGCATAAACAAAAAAACCCAAATACACCAACTCCTCCTTCATGAATGAGCATTTCTTCAAATTTATCAGCAGTTTCTCTTGGTGCAGCTTCTTCAAGACATGATTAAGATGCCTTAAGTGTTCTTCTTTAGTTCTGCTGAAAACTAATGTATCATCCAGATACACTATCACAAATATACCAATGAATTCTTTCAATACTTCATTCATAAGTCCCATAAAAGTGCTAGGTGCATTTGACAACCCAAAAGGCATTACCATCCATTCATACAGTCCTTCATTTGTTTTAAAGGCAATTTTCCACTCATCACCCTCTCTTATTCTAATCTGATGGTATCCACTTTTCAAATATATCTTTGAAAAATATCTAGCACCACTCAAACAGTACATTAAATCCTCAACTCTGGGCAAAGGGAATCTGTACATGATTGTGATCTTATTGATTGCTCTGGAATCAGTACACATCCTCCAGCCTCCATCTTTCTTTTGGCTCAATACTGTTGGTACTGCACATGGACTCAAAATTTCTCTAATTAACCCCTTGTCCACCAATTCCTGTACTTGTCTCCCGATTTCCTCATTTTCTTTGGGAGTCATTCTGTAGGCTGCTTTATTTGGTAGATTTGAACCAGGGATAAAATCTATCTCATGGCTGATCTTTCTCACAGGTGGCAGCTCATCAGGTAAATCATCCACAACAATGTCACATTAATCATCTAACATATCTTGTATTTCTACTGGAAAATCATAAATCTTTGTAGAAGTAAGAACTACTTTAGGTTTTCAAACTAAAGCAAAACTTACCTCCTCTTCTTCTATCTTTTGTAGATATTCCTTCCTGCTCAGCAACAAGGTCTTCGGATCGATCACTCTGCTGGATGGCTCTCCTTCTTCCATGGGTATCAATGTATGATGTACCCCATCCTTGAAGAACTTGTAAGTGTTCTTCTTGCCATCATGCATTGCTGCTCTGTCAAACTGCCAAGGCCTACCCAGCAGTATATGGCACACATCCATGGGCATTACATCACAGAAGACCTTATCTTTTTATTTTCCCATTTCCATCTCTATCTCACACTGTTATTTCACAACCAGCTGGTGCCCTTGATGCAGCCAGGACACCCTATAGGGAGTGGGATGCTCCCTTGTCTTCAGCTTCAAATTTTCTATTACCTCAGTGGAAACCAAATTGTCTGTGCTGCCACTATCAATGACAACGCTTGCCCGCTGAACTTTGCATATGCTCCTAAAAAAATTTTTCCTTTGTGCAGGCTCAGTGACCTCTTTAGCTTGCTTCAACAAGACCTTATTAACCACCAAGGACTCTCCCCTCTCTGGAAGAATTTCTTCTTCAATTTCTGCCTCTTCTCTAGCCTGGGAAACAACAACATTTCTTGGACCAGCACCCACATTCTCTGGGAACTCTTAGTGCTTATGTCCCACTTGCTGACATCTATAACACCTCAACTCTCTACCTCTGCCTTTGTCTCTACCTCCTCTTCCTTTTCCTCTGTAAGAACCCCTTTTTCCCCTTGCATCATCCTCTGCATATGCATTCTGAGGTGAGCTACTGTTAGCTCCATCCCTGGGTGTAGTAGGCTTTCCTCTACCACCCTGACTTCCCTTCCTACGGAAAGTAGCTCTCTTCTTGGAAAACTGTTTCCTCAGGAGTTTCTCCTCTGCTTTCAACGCCATCTGGTAGGCTCTTCCACTGTCTTAGGAGACAGAAGACCAATCTCATCTTGGATCTCTAGCTTGAGACCATTCACATACCTAGCAGTCTTCTCTGGTGTGTCTTGGAATTTCCCAGCCCTTATGCTTACTCTGTAGAATTCCTTTGTGTATTCTGTTACTGTCAGCAACCTCTGTCTCAGGTTCTGCATTTGCTTATACAATGTCAGCAGATAATCACTAGGCAAGAATTTACCTTTTAATTTAGCCATGATTCTGGTCCAGCTCTTGATAGGTTGCTTGCCAACTCTCCTCCTTTCTTCCTGCACTCCATCCCACCAAATTGCAACATGTCCTTTCATCTTTGTTACCGCAAACTTGAACTTTTTATCTTCACTTATTTCTTCATAATTGAAGCACTTGTTCGTTTCATTTATCCAGTCCACCAGTTCCTCTGGATTTAGTCCGCCTGCATAACTCGACACTTCAATTATGGGCTTAATTGAAGACCCCATAAGAGTTCTAAGGAGCCTCATGTCAGGAGGAATTTCAACATTTTCTTTCGCTTCCTCTGTTTCAGGTTCGCTAATGTCTTCAGGATCTCTAGTTTGTCTTCACTCCATGGCATCCACTCTGGCTTCGAACCTCTGCAAAATCTCCAACACCTCTGCGTTGGCAACATGTCTCCTTCTGCCAGCACCTCTACCAACTCGGATTGCCATGTCAGCTTTTTGCAAAACAACCTTAAAAACAATGGCTCTGATACCACAAATGACAGCAACAAAACTGAATTCAGACCCCTAAGGAGATAAGGTCACTATAGCCGTGGCTCTGTCAGCATTTCCCTTTTTTTTGCTTGTTCCTCCTCCACGTGGTGTTCTTATATTTTCTTCCTCGGAGGTTAGTTATCAAATTCATGGAATTTGATAAATAACATTATCCACAACCTTTGAAAATTTAACTATATCTCCGAACCTTATATTAATAGCCCGACACTTTATAACCAACCGACGTTACAATAGACCTTCGGTCCGACCCCACATATATATCAGTGGTCCAATCAAATTCACGCACCGTACCTGGTTATCTTCCGCGCATCTTCCTCATGAGACTACCGTCCGATGGCTCCCCTCTAGATTGACGGTGTACCACGATATCGCTCGGCTCCCTGGGTCGAATGTTAACGTGCGATGGTGCACTTTGAATGGCGGTTTTCCGTGGGTCCACCTCACCACGTGTCAAACACTCTATGGAATCGCTCCCCAACTAGGAAATACCGCTTACTCACCAAAAGCGGTGCGATATGGGCAATCCTCCTTCGTAAATCCACTCGTGGGTTTTGAACAGTGACTAACCAAGGTTCACGTCGGGGTTGCGTTCTTCTTCGTATATTCTCCGTTTGTTAACTGAGGTTCTGACCCCGGTTAGGAAATTCCAATTAATCAACGAACGAACGTAATTTTCTTTATTAAACGGGATTCGCCATTATTAACAGGCTTTGCCTACACACAGGATTTCTTCACTCACTCGGACAATTCGAGAGAAAGAAACAGAAAGAGAATTACAGAGGTTTCGTGGTGACTTAATTCACCAAAATTCTGCACACAATATCAGTTCAACAGTTATGCATCAGACAATGTTCAATCACCTCACAATCAAACGAATTTCCTCACAAATAATGACTGAAGACAGTTAGATAATCAACGGGAACTAAAATTCATTTAACTGGAAGCAATTGCTAATACACAGATTTTATTGCAGGAATCTCTCTCTTTCTCTCCTTTTTTTAATGCATCTGAGGAATACAACTTATATACATCAATATATGACTCTTCGGTTCCTCTGAGAGGACCGTTCTAGAAATCAAAGGTCTAAGTACAACTTATTCAAATAACTGAACTGACAAATGGATCGAATCCAACTATTCGACTTCTACCAATCCTAACTAATCTAAATAAAAACGGTCAGCTAAGGTATTGACACCTAGCTGTTACAATTCAAGGATTTCGAACCCTCCTAGCCACAACATGTGGACAAACCTCCTACATTGTTGGCTAGTTTCTAATGCCCCTACATCAGTTTTCTATGGAAAAACATATGCATCTATTCATGGGATTTTATTTCCCTCATAATGGTTGTTAAGGTGAGCTCTAATTCATTGCTATCAATGAAGTATATACATCCAACAACGATGAAATTCTAATTCCAACATGAAGTCAAATTCACATTTTAGTTGAAGAAAACGTGGATATTTTGCAAGATGTTGAATACATGGAGGGAGAATTTAGAGCAATGAATTTTGATTGAACTTTCAATAAAGAGGTTCTTGTGATGCAAGCTCGTGATGAATCACTAAATATTTATCATACCAAGCACTTATATGTCTTTTAAACTACCAATATTTACTATTATATGGTTGAAATGCATATACCTTCTAGTGAATTACGCTATGTCATGGTGGTGGGTGTTAAACTAATGGTCCACCTTTCCCACCTTATCTATGTAGTACATGGTGAATAACTTGTAGAAATTTTCATGTGGATAAAAGTACTCTAGCCACCCTCAAAGATGTGTGATCTAAATTAACTATTGATTGGAAAAATGATATTAAAGACTATTTTGAATTAAAAAATGATGCACGTAGATGTAAATTATTTTTGGCCTTGTTCACCTAACATCATTTAGTTATTTTTAGGAGAATTATTGGCCTAAGGTTTTGGGAATTGGTGATCCCATCATAGCTTTATTTTTTTTGGGTCTACTTTGATGCCTTCATGAGATGAAATATGAACACAATATTCCACTTCCTCAAGTGAAAGGCATACATGGAAGGATTTTCATATAATTGTTGTTGTTTAAGGATATTTTTTCCCAAATGATTAAATTTAGAATCACAAAAAGTGGATTTAGGATGCAACACATTGGAAAGAAAGATACAAATTATGGAATCAAATTGATAACTAATTACTAAGGTAGTTATTGGAAACAAAATTGGAGAAATGATGGTTGAATATTACCTTGATAGAAAAGCGTTTTGTTGGAACCTAAGGTTATGCTATTCACGAGACCTTTGGAGCTTTGGAGAGAGTTGATCAAAGGATTGAATAGCAAGATATATTATGTAAAGTGATTGACTAGTGGAGAAATTGACTATGTGGTCGACATGTTGATTGAGTGGTTGAGTAGTCGACAGAGTGGTCAAAAGAGTTAACTTAGTGGTGAAAAGGTATCAAATATAGGTAAAATGCATTTGTTTTTAGAAATTGTAGTTAAGCTTATATTCCTTGTCGTGAAGAATGAGACCAAGAGGCTTGCAATATGAGAAATTGAAGGGACTCAGAGCTCGCATGTAAATTTTGAAGGAGAAAAACCATAGTGGCATGTGATGCAAATTTTGTAAAATTTATAAAGTTAATGTAAAAGTGATTAAGACAACTTTTTTGAAGTAAATTTTTGCTATCTTATGTGATGTTTTAAATGTTTTGTGTGTCTCAAGTGAGCTTCATAACCTATTGTGCTCTCTTGTTTTCTTTTATAATTTGGTTTGGGTATTTGTATTGATAGTGAAAAATATCTAGGGGAGTGAGGTTCCCTATATATCAAAATTATATTCTAATTATAGTTGGAAATATAGTTCTATATAATGTTTCATGTGATATTATGTATACCTTCCATGATTTAATCGTATGATGTGATAATATGTATAATTTTTATTCAAAATAGTTCATCATAATTATTATTATTTTTTGGGAAATCAAATACTCATCCAAATTACCATGGATATCATTTGGGGTTATGTGAAGACAATTTAAATTAATATTACATGGTTTTGGGGAGACATTTTTAATAATTTTTAAAGTTTTTATAGTATCTTTTTAGTAAAAAAAATTAATATTTTAAAATAAATTTTGTTTTGCAAATTACACTATAAACAAATTTCATAAAATAAATTATTTTTTCAACTAAAAAAATATGCAAAATACTCCCATTGTCTATTTTGCTTATCATATAATTTATTTAGTGTACCATCATTGAGAAAAAAAATAATAATCCTCCAAAAGCTTTAGTTATATGATTAAAACGCTTACATTTTTATACATGATATGTTTTTAATGGCTTTCACGTTGCGACACTAGGAACTACCGAACTCCGGATTAATAGGAATTAAAAAACATAATTTATAAATTTATTACATCATTTCAATCATATGAGTAGATTGGGAAATGACATTATTTTAGGATCGTTTTTTTTGAAGACTAAGATTGCAAATTAATAATAATTGTTTCTTTTGTAATTGCATTTATAAAAGTACCGAAGGGAAAAACAACGAGTATGATGATTATTTATCCACAACTCTTAAAACTTTTAAAGCTTTTCCTTAACTTCTAATCCATTGATTTGTCCTTTCTCTTCATTTTCTAATAAATGACTCGTCCCTTTCTATGATGAACGTATAATAACAGCTAAATATCTCTTACAAAAGATGGCTACATTGTAATGATGATTTTAACATATATGCAAAAAGTTCCGGTATGATAACAACTAAACATCTCTTGCAAATGATGACCACATTGTACTCATTTTCATACATATATGTATAAAGTTTGGCTGTGATAGTTAGATTGTACTTATTTTAACATATATGTATAATGTTTGGTTCCATATATTTATAATGCTCCATGGCTGCGATTCCCGACAGACAGCTGCACCGCATTATTTGTTGAAAGGTGAACAGGGAACTTCCAAACTCCACGTTATAGTCGATAAATTGACATGAGAAATAACAACGTTAGGAAAAAAACGTTTGACACAATAGACGAAAGATTCTGCCCACTAATTATGTACTGCAATTTGCAACTTAGAACATGTACTATTATATTTGTTTTCACTGCAAAATGCTAGATGGAAATTAGAAATTATTATCAAAACAAGATGCCTACAGTATAAACCATAGGTTGGTCTCCAAGATTATTTAGTGGGGCTTAGCATCAACATTTTTTCACATTTCCATAACATGTTTTATATACGATTTAAATGACTGACTCTACTATCTTTAAAGAAGCTGAAGACGGCTAACGAGGGCTATCTCGGGGAGGAATGTGTTTATTCTGTGTGATTTTATTTTTATTTTTATTTATAAATCACCATTGCCAAGAGGCTTCACATGGTTGATTAATTTTTAAATTTAATGAGAAGAAAATATTTTTTATCTGTTAAATTACTCTCCAACATAAAAGAGGCTGACAACCGCTATTCCAATGCATAAGATTAGATGACGAGAAAGAAAAGAAAAAAGAAAAGATCATGAGCTAGGTGTTGACTAGGTGTGACAGTTTAATAGTTTTGAAAAACTTTGAATGCCGAGAGCTACACAGGGCTACACGTGTTGTTTTTCAACTAGCCATACGGGGTGGAGGGGTTGTAAGTGGTTTTATGAATAGTTAAAAGAAAATATATTTTAAATAAAGTTTGAATTAATGATATTATTAATCTGAAATACAATCTTATTATTAATATGGATCACAAAAGTCTAACATCTAGCATATTTTTAACTATTTTGATAAAGTGATAATTTTTTCATTTGGAAATAATGTTAATATAGTCAATGGTTAAAAGAAAATATAATTTAAATAAAGTTTGGATTACTAATATAATTAATCTAAAAGACAATTTCATTATCAATATGAATCACAAGAGTCTAAGATCTAACATTTTTTAACTATTTTGAAAAAGTGACAATTTTTTCATTGGGGAATAATATTAATATGGCTTGTAGTGAAATTGTTTTTTGTTTTCCAATTTTAAATGAAAATTTGTATAACATTTTGTTACAGAATAAAATGGGAGAACAACACGTAACAAAAATCACCAATTTTATTAACTACTATCTAATTAAATTATTCATTAAAATATCTAATTGAATTAATCATTAATAAATGTTAAATACATGTAACAAACTTTTCATTGCTAAATATACTATATTTTTAAAAGAAATATAATTTTATAAAAAACTATATGAAACAACATAAACTAATATAGTCATATAGATTAAATAGATGATAAATACATAAAAGTATAAATCCATAACATACATAAAAAAAAATTACTTTATGATACATTTCACATTTCCAAGATTAAAAGATTAAAAGAAATCATATTAATTAACTAAATTATAATTTTATTTTAAATTATTATAATTATAATTATTATTATTATTATTATTAATTATTAAAAATAATTAATATATGTGTCTAACATATAACACATGTAACAAGGTTTCTAACTATGGACACTTAACCTCAGATTGCTATAGATATTCTTAACTTATAAATAGGTTTTGTCACAATACAATATTTCATATTAATTAACTAAATTATAATTTTATTTTAAATTATTATAATTATAATTATAATTATTATTAATTATTAAAAATAATTAATATATGCATCTAACATATAAAATATGTAACAAGGTTTCTAACTATGGACACTTTTACTCAGATTACTATGGATATTTTTAACTTATAAATAGGTTTTGTTACAATATTATGACTTATCAATACCACATCCCCAAAATACCATAACTCATTTCATGTGACACACACACACACACATATATATAACTTAATCAATTTAATAAAAAGTGTAGAAATGACATAACTAATTTTGAGATAAATCTCAATTTTAAAATATTCTATGTATATAAAATCTCTATCATTCACCTAGTAATTGTTGATAAATAAATATAAATTCTCAAAATCCTATTTTAAAATAAACATGCCTATAACTTAATTAAAATACATGCTATGAAATGTATCTTTTAACTCCAAAATATCTTTGTTGCATTCCTTAAAATGCATGCTATGAAGTGAATATTTTAACACCTAGATATCTTTTTTGTTGATTCTCCTTCATTAATGTCATTGACAGAAAATTATTCTAGCAACTAGGTGCTCCATTGCCAATAATTCTAGCTTTCGACCACACCTGATATTACGATTCTTCACTTTGAATCCTAACTTGCAGAAGAAGTTTTTAATAGAGGATGAGATTGCATTATATTTAAAGTTGAAAAAGCTGAATTTCAATGTGTCAAAAATAGCATGCAGGAAAGTAATTAATAGTTTACCCTTAACTCTGACAAAAGGTTTTTAGATTTAGACGAAACACGACAATTCTTATCTAAAAGAATTTTTTTACTTGTGGCAAAGCAGACAATGCTGGGGTACATATTAATAAACACATAGACATAGAAATTATACACTGATATATAGCTCACAAACAAAATTTTATTCCAAACTTCATTGCATGCACTGATTTACCAACGAAATATAAAAAAATACAATTTATGCTAAAAGAAACTCTCCAAAAAAGATATAGGGAAGATGTTTGTAAAACGTAATTTCTTAATAATAGAAATTATAGACAACTAAGGTATACAAAAATTACACACATTTTCAAATTTCAGTTCATGCATTGCTTTACAAATGTGATAAGTGCACGTGCCATTTATCATCGAAAAACATTCCAAAAAGAACTTAAAAAAATCTTTCAAGAATATAACTTACTTTCAGCCAAATAAATTATTATAAGTATTTAAAAAAAAAAAAATCGATAAGAATATAACTTATTTTTAAACAACTAAATTATTAGAAATATTTTTACACAAAAAAATCTATGTCTACTCTAGATATAACTAAGACAATTTTATATATTTTTCTACAACTAGCCAAACTTAACAAGAGTAGTTACAATATTTCAATGGCAAGAAACTGACATTTCCTTTCCACGTCCTCCAACACTCTCAACATGATAATGGTATCAATGTCAAAATAATATTTCTTCCAAAGTTCGAGTGAGAGTTTCCCCTTTTATTCTTTATGCTAATGAATTTATTGCAAATAAAAAGACACCATGAGCTTGTGAACTCCTATCGTCCAATGCTCACATGTTTTAATACTAAATTGCATCTTAACTAACTTATACATCACACACTTAGCTCTTCACTATGTGCCATTACTACCCTGAATTGTCTTGTTTTCACCTAGAAATGTAATAGATGCATCCTCCAAATATCTAAATTGAACCCCTTTTAAATTTCTTACAAATACTTAAAGTGAACCTCTTCTCAACTTCTTATCGGTACTCTAGAGTATTGCCTGCCTCTGCTTCGACCTAGTAGAGGTTGAGTGTGGGGGAGGTAAGAAGTATCTACATGAAAATAATGAATATCTAAAGGATTAAGGTTGATCCATAGTACTTATTGTTAAATCATATGTTTATGGAGAAAGCATAAAAATATGGGAGGAGTTAGAGAAATAAATTATCATCTTAAGAGTTATAGATGATGAGACATACAAAGTGTATCTCGTAATGGGTATAAGAATATTAAGGGATAAAGATGGATGGTATAGTCCTTATATTATTTGATATAAATTTTATTTATATTTAAACAAATTAAGCTACCCATTCACTGGTTGTGGATGTGGGTTAACAACACATGGAAAAGGCGAGATATATATAAGTTTTTAGGAAGAGATTAATGTCTAGACAACTTGATTATCATTAATATATCATTTATTATTTCTTTTTTAACTCTTATCTTATCTTTTATCTCTCTAGCCTCCTGAAAATCGATAGTAAACCATTATCTCTACTATTATCTCTTAACCTTCTTGAAAACTCAATAATAAACCATTATCTCTACACTTATCTCTTCATCCTCTTTAAAACACAATAATTAAACATTATCTCTACCTTATTGTAAATGAAAAACATTAAACTCTAAGAAAAATTTTCTTCAAGTTTCCTTTTAGGATCATTAATACTCCCCTCCACACTTTCTACCCTTATATGCTTTTTAAAATTAAAAAATAAATGAAATTTGAAAATAAAACATATTTTCTTATAATGGTAATAAGATTTTAATATATAAAAAAATCTATTCATCAATTCCATCTCATCCCAAGTCTCATAAGTCCATAATTACTTATGAGCATACCATTCATGTAGTTGCATATGTTTATGCTTGGTATCATATTATGCCAACTCTCATAAGTCCATAATTACTTGTGATCATACCATTCATGTAGTTTTATGTGTTTATGCTTGGTATCATATTTATTTGATATTCAATTGGGATATTTTATCACAACAATTTTGATAATACTACTAAAATGTATATTATGAAGACAAATTTCCCTTATATTTGATATTGTTTAGTTAGTTATTTTTCTTTTTAATTAAATGAAGTATATAAAATGAGAGAAATAGAAAATAGAAAGAAATACTACACATAATTACATTTATAATATACACAATACTTTCCTTTATAAACTTCATAAGAGGAAACCTAAGTGGAAGGTGAGGCTACTCTACTAGTTTTTCTCTAGTATAAAAACATAGAAATGTAATTGAAGAGGTACTCTTTATGGGGTTACTTAGATATCTAGCCTATAAGGCTACAATAAAACTTTAATCTACTCAATTTTATACTTTATTTCTCACTCTAAGTTTGTCCACTAAATTATGAAACACAATACAATAACATAGAATTGAAAGTGTAAACTTCTGTGATCCATATCATATAATTTATATAAATTTTCTAAGTAATCACATAGAAAACTATAGAACCGGTCAGTTTAGAACTACCAAGTGTAGTTCATCATCAAAAGAATGAGGATTTGGTTGATCCTTTACCTAAATATATAGTGCAGAGATGATAACGATCAAAACCCTACGATACTAGGAAATAATAAAGTAATTAAAATAGTTGTTGAGAAAATATAATATTTCCAAAATATTTTTATTTAATTAACAAATAAAGAAAAAAAATAAACTAAGAAAATTAAATGAAAATAAGTCAAAAGTCAAATTTAACCATAGTGAAAAATATAAATTACAAAATAATAATAAATAAATATATAAAACAATCAACACGGAAAATTAAAAATAAATAAATAAAATAATAATAATAATAATAAAAATAAATTATAAAATATTTAACAACTTTTATTGCACATTGATTTTATATATATATATATATATATATATATATATATATATAGAAATAGAAATAAATAATTTTTTTTATAAAAATATAAAAAAAAATAACCAAAGGAAAAAAAAAAAAGAATAAAGGGAAAGGATCCAACACCTACTAATATTCCATCCGTTCATCTCTATTCAACGAATAAAATATTTTTTCTATTTCAATAGCTTCTTTTAGTTTGAGGTGATAGAAATTACCAACTTGAGCAATGACTCTGGACTCCTCCAAGCACACATGGAACATAGAATTGAACGGATATGCTTCTAGTGGCGTAATATTTAACAAATCTTGATACCAACTACATGTAAGATTTGATTTCCACATTCCTCAACTAGAGTTACATTTTTGAACCTTCTAGGTTCTTCTATAAATTCCACATGTGACTAGCCACATATGCATGAATAATGACGGCTGACATGACATCCTCTCAGACCATGGTGGTCAGAATGGTAGGTCAACTTGTGGGAGGCATAACTTTTGCATATGAACTCCATTTGATGTGATTCTTGCACCATTTCAAAGGGTATGTGAGTGTAGAATAATTCTATGAGGTATAATAAAAGTGAGATATTTTTTACCCAAAGAATCATCATTTAATGGATCAAAATGGATCCCAAATGTTTCAAACCGGAATTCTCCAAACCATGATCTAGTATTATAATGAATCTATAAGCTAATTCCTCCAATTGATTCCACTTTGAAAGCATTGAGATATATGAAAAATAATATAATTATCCAATTTGAATCACTACCTCTAATAGTTTACTTACCTAACCCATTTATCTATTACTGAAAAAATCCATTATAAAATATTAGAGAAATAATTTTTTTTATAACTTGTCATCTTTGCTTTTATTGAACCATCCATACAAATGTGTTAATTGGCCTTCATTTTTTTGTATGTGAGTTAATTCTCTTCATTTTGAAGAAATGTCTTCTTAAGGGGTGTAGTTTGCCACTTTTTCCTTTATGACACTTCATTCCCTTCATTGAATGCATGCCAAATCAGTAAAGAGAGATATTTTTTACCTCAAGAATCCTATTCATATGGTGAAAAACATAAGATTAAAAATTAATCCTTTTGACTAACAAAGGGTAACAAGTTATCTTCTTACTCTGCACATACCCCGACACTAAAACCTTCAAAAATTATTTGGTCCTAATTTGAAAGCATGAATATAGAAAAATTTTATGTGCCATTTAAAAGACAAATGCCTCATGACCACTCGTCGACCATGATGTTCACTAAACAGAAATATTTTTGACCTCAATAACCCTATTCATATCGTGAAAAACATAAGATTAAAGACTAGTCCTTTTGACTAACAAAAGGTCACAAGTTATCTTCTTACTATGCACATACCCCGACACTAAAACCTTCAAAAATTATTTGGTCCTAATTTGAAAGCACGAATATAGAAAAAAATTATGTGCCATTTAAAAGACAAATGCTTCATGATGACTCCTGGTCAATGATATCCATTTAAATGGGAAGACGAATTCCAAGAAAGCTCCCAATTTATCTATAAAATTATGTCTCCATCCTCCCTCCATTTTCACAAGATAAATTTTTTTCTTTAGCCTTCATATTGTTAAGTTTTCATATTTCCTCCATTTCCCTTTCATAGGTTGTTGTGTTGTCGAATTTACCCAGGAATAGAAGATAATGCACTAATTGAGGAAATAACCCTATAAATAGAAGATTAGAGCCCATCTTTGTTACTCTTTAAGGTCAAATTCTCTTTTTTTTATAGGTTTTCTAAACGAGGTGATTATCATAAGTTGTTGTGTTGTCGAATTTACCGAAGAACAGAAGATAATGTGCTAATTGAGGAAAGAACCCTATAAATAGACGATTAGATGCTATCTTTGATACTATTCAAGGTGAAATTATCATGTTTATATAAACATGTTTTCTCATCAAGGTGATAATCAATAACTCATATTTTTTCTTGCTAAATAGCTTATTATTGGATTGCAATTATTTTCAAATTATGGGGTTTGTATAAGATAATGATTCATTGTCATGACATGTTAGTCAGAATGGAAATAAACCAAAAAAAAAAAGAGATTAAAGAATTCTGAGAGGTTTATTATGCGTAATTTAATAAAGAAAACCAAATTTTAGTATATATAAATTTTTTTTGGAAACTTCATATAGCTTATAACCATTAATATTTTTTTTTAAACTTTTTTTTAACCATAGGAAGCTATTTTTTCTAAAATATAAAATGAAGTGTTTGAGTTAAAATGTCAATTTAAACTTTAAATGATCATTCATTTTTACAATGGTAAGTTAAATTTCTTAATGATCTATATGAGTTAAAATATTAATTTACATTCTATATGCTTGAATTTCTCGTTTCAAATTTGTATCGTTATAGACTGACATATATCAATCTTAGTTTTAGATTTATCAAGCTCATAGAGGGATCAATTATCTCCATATGTTAATGTCATTTTAAGTACAAAACTTGAGAAAATGTTTACACCTCAAGAGATGCAATTCCTCTTGTAAACTCAAAGTTAAATGGATCTATAATATTTGTTAATACTAATATTTATATTTTCATAAATTCCACACACACACACACACACACATATATATATATATATATAGAAATATTCTTATTTTTTATTTTGTTTAAAACTTAATACATATGGCTACATGTTCTATAATTTTTTAAATTTAATTGTTCAATGTGATATGCATAATGTTGTTAATGAGGTGCTTGAGTTAGTCTAAGGTGCCACATTAATGGTGTGGTGTGGGAATTCCAAGGGTTACCTCAATTAGTCGAGTTCTTGTCATTAAATCACCTAACTAATGAGAGATCACAGGGTCCATTCTCCTCAATATTGTCAAGGTTAAGCTCTACTAATGAGCCTAGGAAGTAATCCCTTCAGGTATATCTACCGAGAGAATTTCCATTGATGGAATCATGGGGTCAATCTCCTCAATACTACAAGGGTTAATCTCTACTAATGAGCTGGGGAAGTGGTCCCTTCAAGTGTATTTTCCCAGAGAGTTTCCATGGATGGACTCATGGATTATCTCCTACATACTATGAGGGTTAAGCTCTACTAATTAGTTAGGGAAGTGGTCCCTTCAGGTGGGTCTACCTAAAGAGTTTCCATGAATGGACATAGCTACCATATATATATATATATATATATATATATATATATATATATATATATATATATATATATATATATATATATATATATATATATATATATATATATATATATATATATAACGGGAACATTATTATTATTTGATCTAATTCTTCATTTTAAAGACACTACAACATATCCCCCATATTCTATTGTAGAGAGTCTCTCAAAACAATCATAATTAGTTTTTCCCTACTAATATCTTCACATATTTTATAATGCTAATTTTATATATTTTATAACTTAATAAAATAAAAAACAACAAGGTTAAGAAAAATAATGAATCTTTTTTTTTCAAGTATGTAAGGTCTCTATACATGTTTACCATATAAATTACTTTGTATTTGAGAATTATATGTGAGAGTAAAAGATATGAAATAATATATTTTTAGGGATATGAATATAATTTAAGTGTTATAAATGGGGGAAATTTGGTGATGGAAGTAATGTGAAATCCATGAAAACTGAGAGATAGAAGGTTCAAATCACCTGGTTGTAGCATTATATATGTGTGTGTGTATAATTTCCTTAACTTCAAACATATATATTATATTAAAAACCTTAATCATTAGAAAAATAAACATGAGGATGTGAATGTGGATGTGGTTCCACTAAAAGAGAGATCAAATAATTTACTAGTTGTTGTTCAATCTCTTTATGCTACATTATTGTTGATCTTTCTTCCCCTTTACTAGATAATATTTGATTGTGAGTATGAGGATTAAGGATGGATTTATGGAAGAATTTTTATTTCCCCCCTCCTTAGTTCAACTTATCCTTGATTTTTACTTCCTAAACTAGGGCTTATGTTCTTCCTTACAAAATATTTTTTGCTGAATCACTACCATATTCTTTTCGAGCTACAACTAGGCTCGGAATATGTTACCAAATTATTCATTTTTCCACTTCTTAATGCAACTTTTCAAGTATTTCATATTTTATTGAATTTTTTGTTTTCTCCCCCTCCTTAAGCCATGCTATCCTGGTTTTTTAATACCAAAGTATTTCTTTCTATATTCTTACTTCTTATACATTGTATATGAGAGGCCTATTCCTCAACTATGGATTCTGTTCTTCCTTCCAAAATATTTTTTCTTGAAGCGCTACCATATTCTCTTCAAGCTACAACTAGGCTTGAAATATATTACCAAATTATTCCTTTTTCCACTTCTTAATGCAACATTTCAAGTATTTTAGCTTTTCTTGAAATTGATGTATGGACAAACTAGCTAGCAAGTTTGCTTCATAGCACCATTCTTTGGCCCTTTCCAAGAAAGAGGAGTATTCGAGCAAAAATCACTCAAATATTAGGGGATTGTTTTATGGCCAAACTTTGATATCCAAGGATAAGAAGAGTGACCATGCTATGAACCTTTGAATGTAAGGATTGAGGCCTTTAGGAAGATATAGCTGATGAACTTTTCCTCTTTGAGTGTTGCATGTAAACATCCTATTTATGGTATCTAGTTCAACTAGATAAAGTTATTGCATGGTTTTTTTTAATCTATCTTCCTCCCCATCTAGCCGCCTAATACCTCCTCCTTCATCTATGGATTTGACGAGCTTGAAAGCCCATCCTATCGTCTAGGAGAGCCCGATCTTTAAGGCTTGCAGGTTCTAGAGAGATCTAAAAAGTTGGGTTTATCTCTAGATCCCTGAGTCCCATAAACATTGGAAAAGTACCATTCTTCTGGAAATCCCATTTGATGAAATCAAGATGAAAAAAATACAAGGAGCTACTATAAATTATGAAAGAAAGTCCTCTTCTAGCTTTCATATTTGTCCACCTACTTCACCTACTACATCAATCACTACATTCTAATATCCTACCCAACATTGGAATAAATGCTTATTACTCACTCAGTGGATCATTTTGACTCTTACATCATGAATATTGTTGGTTTTCTTGTCACATTATACTAAGATAGAGCATCTACTTTCCCTTGCAATTGAGGCCACATTTGTTCTAGGAGAGGGATATGATTGGGAAGGGGGCGGGAAGGGGGTGGGAAGGGGGCTAGGAGAAAACATCTCCATAATTTGAGTATTTCAACTTGAGTTCACCAATATTTCTCCTAAATATTACAATAGTTATTTGTTACTTCTTCTATTGTGGATTTTTTTTTTCCTCAGAACGTTTAGGAGGGTCTTTGAAGACGTGAAAATCAATTTCAAGATTTAGATGAAAAGGAATTATCACCTTTAGGGTCTTGATGAGTTCATAGCTCAGATTTGAGTACGAATTTCTTTAGGATTTGAACTTGATTCTTAGAAAGTGATCTTAGATCTTTGCCTTTCCATTCTGCTACTATAGTGTGCAAATTGATGGAGTCTAAGTCGATATCTTTCACCCAGTCCTATGTTTAATTAGATAGAACTTTGGGCATCATGAATTTAGTTTCAGGAATTGGGTTTTTATTGGGGGAGTCGATGTCGCATTTGTATCTGGAATTGATGGGGTGTCCTCCATTAGTATTTTTCTTCTTGGTAGAAAGGATTCACTTGTTTTTCATTGGGCCCCTTCCTTTGTGCCTATATTTTCTTAATCTTCCAATGATTGTAAGCTATTCTTAGTGGGGATATTTGGATCCTGCTCCACAATTGATTAAGAGTGATGGTGTTTTCTTTATTGATTCAACTGAATGAATCCATCTGTTCTCATTGGTTTTCCTTGCTTCTTGGTTAGTTCTTGTTTCAAGAGAGGGGAATGTATAAATAAAGGGACAAATTCGTGGCATCTCCTACATATAAAAGCGATTTTTTGCAGTATAGAGGTTTCTTCTAAACTATATTGATGATAAATGTTGAAGGGAGTGGGAGGGGCTTAGATATATCCATGTAAATGAAAATCCAGACATAGGAGGTGTGGTGGAAACATCTCGTTACCTCTGACACCTTGAAAAGATGCCCCAACACTTTTCCAATGCCTTTAATAATTTTTTCTTTGCATAATTCTCTAGAGAGGGAAACTAACCAAACTTGGACGAGTTCTTCCTTGAAGTCTTCCTTATCAGGGATAAAACCTTTCAATGTAAAATCTCAGGTATAAGCCTACATAACTAAAAAAGTAAGGGTTATTTTGAAAGATCCTTGTGAAATTCTCCATATTGGAAAAAATGATTGTGGAGAATAACTTAATGCGTAGTTTCCTATCGACTTTCCCTTCCAACTTCCACTTGTTTTGAATCTAGATTACCAAGGATTTTCGTGTAGGCCAAAATCCTGAAATAATTTCAATGAGAATATAATTCTGCATAAATTGGATATATGCCCCCATTCGATTGGATTTGGCCTTGAATTTAGAGTCGATGGTTGCTTTGGGTAAACAACATTCCAATCTACACATTTCCATGCTTCCCCTATCCACACCAATTCAAGTGACCATCCTCTGCAAAATGACCAGTGTTTTTCCCCCATACTTGGATCTTATATTAGAAGAGGTACCATCATTGGCTATTTGATCCGCTACACATGCATCACTAAAGGTTATGTTTCGATAGGAGAAGAAGGCCCTCATTCCTTGTACATCTTGTGATCTTCTCATAAACCCTTGGTTGCAGAATTTTCTACTAAAAAACCTTAGATTTTGATAGAACTGTTTTGTGGAGTAAAACATCTTAAAGAACAATTCATTGTCAAATTTATATGTCTCTCAAATATATAACAAAATATATATTAAAAATAATAAAATCTAAAAATGTTTTTTCAAATTTCCATTGAACATCTTATTAGACATGTTATTTTAAATTTCAAAAATGTAATTAATTTCCGTTTTTATAAAATGTAAGTAATAACTTTCACCTATCTTACCCCACATAAAAAAAGATTGACCATAACCTCTTTTAATGATTACCTATAAAAAAATTTAACACGCACCTATGATTTTTCAATAACAGAAGGTATAAAGGAAACGCGAAAGATTCCAAATTGGCATTGTCAATTAAACTGTGGAATCCGAGGATTAGCATCCCATACGCCTCCCATCCTTGTTCGACGAAGTTTGTTTTGGTTTATTAACATTGGACAGATTAGGAATCGAACAGGGATCGATGTTTTATCACCATAACGGAGTTTGGAATGTGGATTGTTATTCGACATCGAGAAATGGTATATGCCCTCCTCGATGAGGGAGTCCAAGTTCATGTTATTACCATTTTCTGAGACAAGATTGATCCACCACACCAGTTCAAAAGTTGCATAAGAAGATTTTGACAGGCGTTTCAGAGATTGGCCCTTCTTTTTCTAATTTCTTATAACAATGGTACTACAAGCTGATGCTACAGCTGGAAACCTGCCTGCCCCACGTTTATTTTGTCTTCACAAAAACAGTGAGTAATGAGGGCGCCATATGGGATCAAAAGGGTTGGATTTGGCAACGGTTGCTGATGGAGAATGAAGATGGCTCGAAGAATTTGCCAGTCAGAATTTGTTTGGTCAAAAGCCTGTTGGCCTGATCTGTCAGGTGGATTCCATCCCAAATGATATAAGAGGCAGGATCTGGACAGGAACCCACCGTCACAGACTTGCCATCAACAGTGCCCGTGAGTCCACATTGTGCCCCCCAGGTGAAGCTGTATTTTCCTCCTACTCCACAGCAAGCTTTTGTGGTGGCCTTAAATCCTGCAGATACAGAAACCATTGAACAGGATTAATAGTCTGAAAATGGAAAATTTACAGAGATAAACTAAATTAAATTGAAAATTGAAAATGTTGGATTATATAGCTAGAATTACAAAAGCAATAGTAAAGTAAATTGGCAATTTAACTTTTAAAATAAATATATAAATTTATCTTAACCATAAACCTATAACTATCCCGAACCTAAAAAAATCTAAACTTATTATATGCAAACCCCATAAATCTATAGCTATCCAAAACCTAGAAAAATCTAAACTCATTATATGCAAACCCCCATAGATCTATCCCTATCCAAAGCCTATAAAAGTCTGCAAACCCCCATAGATCTATCCCTATCCAGAACCTAGAAGAATCTAAGCTCATTATATGCAAACCCCCATAGATCTATCGCTATCCAGATACTAGGAGAATCTAAACTCATTATATACAAACCCCCATAGATCTATGGCTATCCAGAACCTAGGAGAATCTAAACTCATTATATGCAAAGCCCCATAGATCTATTGCTATCCAGAACCCAGGACAATCTAAAATCATTATATACAAACCCCATAGATCTATGGCTATCTAAAACCCAAAAAAAATTATACTCATTAGATGCAACCCTCTTTTAAAATACGAACGAACGAAAAATTTAACCCCAACCCCTTTGGATTTACACTAAGTTTAATACTGGGCTGCTCAATAATTGAATTTATACAACTAATTTCCGAATGGAATTATTGGGTAGGTGTGGATACCATAGTTGGAAGGGTTGGCGAAGAAATCGTAGACTATGTCGTACTGGTTAACGTAGACAATGTCGGCTCCCGGGAGCTGCTTGCGCAGAGCAGAGAGTTGTTCTCGAAGTTGTGTGTTGTAGAATGTCACTGCATCATTGTATGAAATCGAGCAGCCAATTTTATCGAAATCGTTGGGTCCGTGACTGAAGTAAGTGAGCCAGAAAGGTCCGCAGCCTTGTGGCCCAACGCCCTTCACGAGAATCGTCCTCGCCCCATCATTATACAGCTCCTGTTCATACATATCCATGCAATATTAATCATCCATCCATTCATTATGAATCACCTTAATCATTTCATTCCAAAAAGGAATTAACAATTGATTGATGGTACCTGCACAGCCGCTGCAACAGACTGGGCAACCTGGGGAAGAACAGTCTGCTTGACCTGGGCGGGGGAGAGGTTGAGTGTCCTGTATGCATAGTCGAAGTCGTTGCCTCCGATCTCTATTGTGTAAATGGCCGTTTGGAAGGATTGTGCGCTTGGAAGGGAGCTAAAAGACGCTGTAAAAACAGTTATAAATGCTACTCACATTTCTCATTCCCCGATAGAACCAAAACCATTGTTAAAGGTCTTCCACAATTATGTTATTATTAGCTACCAACAATTCCAAACACTAGTAAATCTAGCCATCTTAAATTATGCCTATACCATGTCCTTTCTTTGTGGAACAGGTCAGAGCTCGCTCAGTTCTTTCTTGAATAGATCAGACTTTATTTATCAGTATAATGTAAATAGCCATAAAATGTTGAGCAATTCTCGAATTTACTTCATTTGATATCAAATTTTCAATTTTTTAGTCTAACAGCTACATTGGAAACTGGGACTAACTATCAATCAAATATTGAGGCTAACAGTTATTTTGGAACATGGTAATAACGACTCATTGAAAAATAATAGTAAGGGTTTGGAAGTTTACTCATATTTACTAATTTTAATTTAGTTTAGTGGAAAGTTACTACAAATTAGCTAAAAGAATATTGGAAATTTAGGCAAAATTATGATAAAATTGGGCAGATTTTTTTTGAAATCTGGGTTACCGGTGTCAAAATTCAGAATTTTGGGTGCCCAGTAGTTATTGATGTTGCTGAATCCATTTAAATGATTAAAATACAATTCAAACACTCCAACATTCTGATTTTTTGAATTTTTTTACTAGTTTCCAACAAGAAATCTGCCATAAAAACCAATTTATAGTCTTGGTACCTTTATCCAAATATAATTACCCAAAGTAATTCGTTCTTCAAACAATGTACCACTATTAATCTTCTTACCCTTATTTCAATATACATATCACCTATCAAAATTAAGTTTGAAACTAGTGATGAATCACAACCATATAAACTTATTTTCCCAATAAAACTTGAAACAACATTTTCATTTTATACCTTATAGAACTACATTTACGGAGTTATGCTCACAGTTACAAATTTTCTAGCAATACCAAAAATTGACAGTTCAATTGTGTTTTTATAATGAAAATAGATTCAACACCATCAAAAATCTCTAACACCCAAATCTTAAAATTTAAAGAGTATAAAGTAAATTTACAAAAATTTATACTAAACTTTATCAAAATCATACCAAAATACTAAATTTGAAACCTAGTTAAACTACAGCGGGATTTGATCTGTTACTCTCTTTTATAACTCTCCTAAGCATTTACAAGGGGATTCATATGTTCCTAGTTAAAAAATAATTGGGATTCATATGTTCCTAGTTAAACAACAATTATAGGATATAGAATAAATGCATCTGAAACGTTGATGCTAAATTAAAAATGATATAAAATACCCTTTGAGCTGACCGGATCGAGAACCAGTTGCTTGAAGATCTTGAATTCATTAAGCTGAACAGTAAGAGATATGGGATTATTAAAATCGGTCGAGGTCTTTAGAACAGCAGCATTACAAGCAGCAAAGTTAGCTCCATGTTCGAAACTCGACCCAACCGACTGCAAATATGGACTCAGAAACGGCAATCCTAACGCCTGTGCTGCAAAATTTATACACCATAAAGCACACGAATTACTCACTTTCTTCATTAAATTAACTCTAATGCATGCTATTCGTTAAATAAATGAACTCTAAAGCATGATCCGTCCTGTAACAAAAGCCTCAATCAATTTAAACAACTTGAATCCTGTTCAATGCCAAGAGATATTAAATTTTCTGAATTCTGATCAGCGTCTAGAGGAATTAAAACCTTTTTAATCAGCGTCTAAAGATATTAAGCTTATTAAACTTTAACCCACAAAACCCTGTAATTCACACAATCTTAAATATATAAGTCTATGCAACTCTAAGTCCCTCTAGGTCTGGTTGCCCTCTGAGATTTAGAACCTAAGAAACTAATCAGGGATCAGGGATTTGGGGAAGATGATGAATATGGGTATATGGGTATTGGGGAGTTGTTGTCTTTTAAGTTTAAATATTTAGACATAAGTTTGTAAGTATGTAAGAGGACATAAGCAATATGAATGCAAGTATTCGGATATAAGAAAGTTATTGTCTTTTAAGTTTAAATATCTAGACGCTAAATTTGTGAACATATAAAAAATATAAACAATATGAATGCAAGTCTCAGCACAAACTCAGTCTCTAAAATTTTGATATTTGAAATTGATTTTCAAAGTCACACCCTTGTTGCTACACTGTTGCTACACTGATCAGTAATTTGGGGAAGAAAATGTTACAATTACTTACCCAAGAAATCAATTGAAAGCCTTCCGTCACTGTAACGAAACGAGAGCTTCCCAAAATATGTTCTTCCATAGGGAGCATTTTCCGGAAGCATTTCATAAGGGAATACAAAGTGCCGTCCACCCGTGTCAGAGTTGGAGTCCCCAAAATTAAATATGGCAGGGAAATCACAGTTCCCATAAGCCATGACAGGCAGTAGGGCTGTCAGTACGAGCGCCTGCAAAAGCAAACACGAACCCATCTTCTATAGATACAGACTGAAACGTGAAAACTCTGACTCTCCAGCAATGGATGCTCAAGAACTCTACAATGGCGATAAAGCTCATAAAGTTTCAGTACAATATATAACAGAGATTGCATATTCTAAATTGGAGTGGCAGTGGCATCTAATCCAGCTGGTTGGATACATGATATTGTACGTAGCGATGGAGACGCCAGAAAGGGAACATGGTGGGGTAACCGTTGGGTGTATTTTAATAGGACATTATTATTTGGATTTAACTATCAGACATTGTTTCAATCAAATTACTTACCATAATCTCTGATATAAAATTAGTAAATGTCTGACAGAAAACAGACAATTACACACTATTGGTTTGAATTCTGTGAGCCTGAAGACAGATTTCAAACAATGCAGGGAACCTCCTTCTCTGATAGAAAATTGGTAAATGTCTGACATAAAACAGACAATTACACATTATTCGTTTGAATTCTGTGAGCATGAAGACAGATTTCAAACAATGCAAGGAAGCTCTGGCCAGCTAAGAATCAGAATACGTTCCATCATCTCTGATAGAAAATTGGTAAATGCCTGACAGAAGCTGAAGATAAGACATTTGCTAAATACCATTCAGTCTTCAATTCAATGTATATCAATGTTATTTTTTATTTATTTATTCCAGTTAGAACTTTACAATTCCTGCCTCAATTCAATGTATATCAATGCTGTGATCTTTTCAATTAGCCCAATGATAACATTACAATTCATAGTTCATTATATTACATATTTTTTATTTTTATTTTTCATTAGGTTAAGGTTATGCGGAGGTTAATTCAATTAGCCCAATGATAACATTTCATGGGTCATTATATTACATATTTTTTATTTTTATTTTTTATTTGGTTAAGGTTATGCTGAGGTTAATTCTTATATTTGGTAGAAGAAGATGGATCCATTTATAATAGGATGTATTGTGTAATGTAAAGGCTTAGTATCAGTCTAGATCCATCTTAACTACGGATCTATCAAGCGCTAAGAGGGATCAAATCTCTAGAGGTGGAAACTTTTTTTTTTTAGTGCAAAACTTGAGGAAAGGTTTGCCCCTCGAGAGATTTGATCCCTCTCAGCGCTTGATAGATCCGTAGTTAAGATGGATCTAGGCTGGTTTCAGTCGTGTGCGACCAAGGAAAATCTATCGATAATACCATCCTAGATCCATCTTAACTCCGGATCTATCAAGCATCGAGAGGGATCAAATCTCTTGAGGTGCAAACCTTTTTTTTGAGTGAAAAACTTGAGGAAATGTTTGCACTTCAAGAGATTTGATCCCTTTCGGCGCTTGATAGATCCAGAGTTAAGATGGATCTAGGCTGGTTTCAGTCATCTGCGGCCAAGGAAAAACTATTGATAATATAAGGAACATATGATTAATTTTATTAATAATATGTAAATACATCTAATATTGATATAACCATTTTAAATATGCTAAATATGTTTGAGATTTATTGATTCATTTTAATTTTAAATTTTCTTACTTACCTGAGTTTGTTGAGATGATAAATATTGTAAAACAACTTTAATGATGAAAAATGATGAAATAAAATTTTTGAATGCAAAGTGACAATGTAATAATATTGAATGATAGAAAATGTGAATAATAAGAATGTAGTAAATTACAAATAGTTTTCATTGTGATCAATATCAAACTATTTTCTTCTACTATTCTTATTGTCACCCTTGTTAGTTTTATCATATTTTCATATCGACTATATGAAGAAGAAAGTTGAAATCATAAACCATTTAAATATTTAGCTCGAGCTGTTGTAGTAAACATCATACCTTGTCTCTCTTTCTCTCCAATATTATTAGGTTTAATTACTATAACACAAAAATAAATCTACATTGTCAATCATTATTTGTGCTTACACTGAAATCAATGCAAATTATTAATCCAATGACTTTAAAATTAATGTACCATCATACATCCAATTACATCAGATAAAAAATAAACATATACACTAAAATCAATGTATCTAATGCCAAAAAACAAATAAGATTATAAAACAACATCTCCAATGAAATAAATGCATCTAATGCAAGTAATCAAATAGGATTAGAAATCAACATCTACACTCAAATCAATGAATCTAGTTCACGTAAGAAAATAAGATTAGAAACCAACATATATACTAAAGTCAATGCATCTAGTGCAAGCAATCAAATAGGATTATAAACCACCATCTACACTGAAATCAATGCATTTAGTGAAAGCAATAAAATAAGATTAGAAATCATATATATTGAAATCAATGCATCTAGTGTAAGAAATCAAATATATTTAGGAATCAACATCTACATTGAAATTAATGCACCTAGTGCAAGCAATTAAATAAGATTAGAAATAACTATCTACACTAAAATCAATGCATTTAGTGGAAGAAATCAAATAGGAATAGAAATCATCTACATTGAAATCAATACATCTAATACAAGTAATCAAATATCATTAGATATCAAAATATACACTAAAATCAATGTATCTAGTTCAAGAAATCAAATAGGATTAGAAATCACCATCTACATTGAAATTAATGCATCTATTGAAATAAATATTCTTCCCTCTCCCCTCTCCATATATATCTATATGTCCCTCCATATCTCCTTCTTTGTCTCTTTATCTCACCCCCACAAACACACTGCCTCTCGCTCCATATTTATCAATCTCTTTGTCCCTCCCTTCCTATATCCATCTATTTCTTCCTTCTCTTCACCTTCCATCTATATCTCTATCTCCCTTTGTCTCTCTATATCCACACCAAAACATAAACTCTCATTCTCCAATATATATATCTATCACTCCGTCCTCCTCTCCCTGCCTCCTTTCTCTCTTCCCCTTCCCTCCCTCTCCCCCGCTTATATCTCTCTTCCCTCCTACTATCCTCTCTCCCTCTCTCTCCATATTCCTTTATCTCTCTCTCTCTCTCTCTCTCTCTCTCTCTCTCTCTCTCTCTCTCTCTATATATATATATATATATATATATATATATATATATATATTCATTCTTACCTCGCGCTCTCTCTATATATATTCATTCTTACCTCTCTCTCTCTCTCTTCTTCTCTCCTCACTTCTCTTCATCTCTCCTTCTTTATCTCTTTATCTCACCTCAAACATACACACTCTCTCTCCATCTCTCCCTTGTCACTCCCTCTCTCTATCCACTTGTCACTCTCTATTCATTTCATCTTCCCTCCCTCTCTCATCCTATCTCCCTCCCTCTCTCCTCCTCTCTCTCAAGTCCCCTTTCATTTCCTTCCTCTCTCTCCCTTTCTCTCCTACCTCCCTCTCTCTTCCTACGTCACTCACTCACTCTCTCTCTCATTCCCATACAATCCTCTCATTCCCCCCTCACTCTCTTTCTCTCTCTCATCATTCATCTCTCTTTCTCTCTCTCTCTCAAATCATCTCTCTTCCTCTGTCACTCTATCTCTCTCTCCAAATATTTTACTATATCCCTCCCTTTCTTCTTCTCTCTCATTCTCTCCCCCCTTGTCTCAACCCCTCCTCCTGTGTCTCTTTATCTCACCCTAAACAGACATACTTTCTCTCCATATCTCCATTGTCACTCCCTCTCTCTCCACTTCTCTCTCTCTATGTCTTTCTTCCTCTCTCCCTCGCTCCTCCTCCCCCCATGTCCTCTCTCTCTCTCCCCTCCACTCTCCCTCTCTCTCTCTTTCTCTCCCTACCCTCCAATCCTCTCTCCTTATCTCTCTCTCACCTCCATCTTTATATCTCCCTCTCCCTCTCCCTCTCTTATCCTTCTGGAGCTCTGTCACTCCTCTCCCTCTCTCTCTCTTCATTCCACCTCTCCCCTCTCCTTCATTTATCTCCATATCTCTTTTGTCACTCCAGCTATTTCTCCACCTCTATCATATGTCTTTGTTCTTCCCTCCCATATATATATACATATATATATGATTATATAAAAAATTTAATATTGTATTAGCATAAAGTTATTAAATTTAATAATATTAATATGAATATTAGATTTAATAATATTAATAATATTAATATTAATGTTAGGGTTAATAATGTTCCATGGTATTTGGGCCATAGACTTCATATATAATTAGATGTTTTTTTTTTGTAAGTTTGGTAGGACTACATCTTTACATCTTATTCAACATGTTCAAATACATCACCCCGATCGGGGAAGGGAATTGAACCTATGATGAGTGCCATAACAACCCGCCTCATCACAGCTTAACCAAGACCCCACGAACTATATATATAATTAGATGTTGATTTCTAATCCTATTTGATATATTTTTATTTGTTTACCTTACCTCTTTATACCTCTTATTTATTTATTTATTTACCATACCTCTTTTATAAATATGGTATTTGTCCCATGGTATTTGGCCCATATGCCTTTAGTTTATTTACCATACCTCTAATTTATTTATATTTTTATTTATTTACCATACCTTTTTTAAGTGTTGGTAGACCTCTTCATATTTTGATAAATTTTTTTTTTAATGAATTTTTAATTGTTTATTTATATGGTTTTCTAAATTATTGTTTAAGCCCACATTATTGAGATTTTATTTTTAAAATTTTCTTTAGTTTTTGTTATTTTGGCTTCCGACATACTTACACATCAGGGTCATACTGGGCTGTATGCTATTATGCTATTAATTAATAATAATTTATTTCATGGTATTTGGGCCATAGACTTCATATATAATTAGATGTTGATTTCTAATCCTATTTGATATATTTTTATTTGTTTACCTTACCTCTTTATACCTCTTTTATATTTATTTATTTACCATACCTGTTTTATAAATATGGTATTTGGCCCATAGGCCTTTAGTTTATTTACCATACCCCTAATTTATTTATATTTTTATTTATTTACCATCTCTTTTTAGTGTTTGTAAACCTCTTCATATGTTGATAAATTTATTTTTTAATGAATTTTTATTTATGTGGTTTTCTAAATTATTGTTTAAGCCCACATTATTGAGATTTTATTTTTAAAATTTTCTTTAGTTTTTGTTATTTTGGCTTCCAACATACTTACACATTCGGTCATACTGGGCTATAGAATGCGCCTGGGGCAATGAGGAACATATGATTAATTTTATCAATAATATGTAAATACATCTAATATTAATATAAACATTTTAAATATGCTAAATATGTTTGAGATTTATCGTGTCATTTTAATTTTAAATTTTCTTAGTTGCCTCAACTTGTTGAGATGATAAATATTGTAAAATATCATTAATGATAAAAAATGATGAAATAAATTTTTTGAATGCACAATGTAATAATATGTAATAATATTGAATGATAGAAAATGTGAATAATAAGAATGTACTCAATTAAAAATAGCCTTCATTGTGATCAATCTCAAACTATTTTTTTCTACTATTCTTATTGTCACACTTGTTAGTTTTGTGATTTTTCCATATCGATTATATGAAAAATACAGTAGAAATCATAAATCATAAACCATTTAAATATTTAGCTCTAGTTGTTGTAGTAAACATCATACCTTGTGCCTCTTGCTATATATGAAAAATATAGTAGAGATCATAAATCATAAACCATTTAAATATTTAGCTCTAGCTATTGTAGTAAACATCATACCTTGTGCCTCTTGCTATACAGTAGAAATCATAAATCATTTACTTTTAATTACTATAACACAAAAAATGTTCTACATTGTCAATAATTTTCTATTCTTACACTGAAATCAATGCACACTATTAATCCAAAGACTTTAAAACTATTGTACCATCATACATCCAATTACATCAAATCAGAAATCAACATATACACTGAAATCACTGCATCTAATGCAAGAAATCAAATAAGATTAGAAAACAACATCTACACAAAAATCAATGCATCTAATGCAAGTAATCAAATAGGATTTGAAATCAACATCTAAACTCAAATCAATGCATCTAGTGCAAGTAAGAAAATAGGATTAGAAACCAACATATACACTAAAATCAATGCATCTAGTGCAGGCAATCAAATAGGATTAGAAATCACCATCTACACTGAAACCAATGCATTTAGTGCAAGCAATAAAATAGGATTAGAATTCATTTATATTGAAATAAATGCATATAGTGTAAGCAACCAAATATAAATATAAATCAACATCTACATTGAAGTTCATGCATTAGTGCAAGTAATAAAATAGGATTAGAAATCACCATCTACACTGAAATCAATGCATTTAGTTCAAGCAATAAAATAGAATTATATATCATCTACATTGAAATAAATGCATCTAGTGCAAGTAATAAAATATCATTACAAATCAAAATCTACACTAAAATCAATGTATCTAGTGCAAGCAATCAAATAGGATTAGAAATCACCATCTACACTGAAATAAATGCATCTATTGTAAGAAATATTCTCCCATCTCTCCCCCCTCCACATATATATCTATATGTCCCTCCATATTTCCTTCTTTATCTCTTTATCTCACCCCCAAAAATACATAGACAGTCAGTCCATATTTATTAATCTCCTTGTCCCTCCCTCCCTGTCTCCATTTATCTCTTCTTTCTCTTCACCTTCTATCTATATCTCTATCTGCCTTTGTCTCTCTATATCAACCTAAAAACATACACTCTCTTTCTCCAATATGTGTATCTATTAATCCTTCCTCCTCTTACTCCCTCTCTCTCTCTTCCCCTTCCATCCCTCTCCATCACTTCTATCTCTCTTCCCTCCTACTATCCTCTCTTGTTCTCCCTCCATATTCCTTATCACTCCTTCTCTCTCTCTCTCTCTCCAAATTTTATTCCATATATTTCTTCTTACATCCCTCTCTCTCCCCCTGCATCTCCATCTCTCTTTCCCTACCTCTCTCCACTCTTTCTCTTCCTTTCTCTCCCACCTCTCTCTCTCTCTCTCTCTCTTCATCTTCTAAATTTGTCAATATATGCCTCTCTCTCTCTCTCATTCTCTCCCCCGTTCTCTCAATCTCTTCTTCTTTGTCTCTTTATCTCACCCCAAACATACACTCTCTCTCTCCATCTCTCCCTTGTCACTCCCTCACTCTCTCAACTTGTTACTCTCTATGTCTTTCCTCTTCCCTCCCTCTCTCCCCATCCAAATCAATCTCTCTATCCATCCCTCTCCCCCCCTCCAACTCCATCTATCTATCCCTTTGTCTCTCCCTATTCAGCTCCACCTCACTATCCCTCTGTCTCTCCCCATTCAGCTCCATCTCTCTATCCCTCCCTCCCTTTCCCTACAAATCCATCTCTATATTCCTCCCTCTCTCCTCATATCTCTCAAGTCCCCTCTCTTTTCCTTCCTCTCTCTCCCTTTCTCTCCTACCTCACTCTCTCTTACCCCATTACACTCTCTCTCTCTCTCTATCTCTCTCTCTCCCCTATAATACTCTATATTCCCCCATCACTCTCTTCCTCTCTCTCCCTTTATCGCCTCCCTCCCTCTATCTTCACTCACCCTCTCTCTCTGCCCTCAAATCCTCTCTCTTCCCCCATCACTCTATCTTTCTCTCCAACTATGTTACTATATCCCTCCTTTTATTCTTCTCTCTCTTTCTCTCCCTCCTTGTCTCCATCACTCCTTCTATTAATCTTTATCTCAACCCTAAAAATACATACTCTCTCTCCATCTCTCCCTTGTCACTCCCTCTCTCTCCACTTCTCACTCACTATGTCTTTCCTCTTCTCTCCCCCTCCAACTTCGTCTCTTTATCCCTCCCTCTATCCTCCTCTCATCCTTCCTCTCTCTCCCTTTCTCTCCTACCTCCCTCTCTCTTCCCTCGTCTCTCTCCCCCTCTCTCTCTCTCTCTCCCCCCTCCAATCCTTTCTCCTTCTCCCTCCCTATCTCCTTCTCTCTCTCTCCCACCTCCATATTTATGTCTCCCTCTCCCCCTCTTACCCTTCTCTACCTCTCTCACTCCTCTCCTTCCCTCTCATTTCATTCCTCCTCTCCCCTCTCCTTCAATTTATCTCAATCTCTCCCTTCTCACTCCCTCTATTTCTCTACCTGTATCATATGTCTTTGCTCTTCCCTCCAATATATATATATAATTGTATTAATAAAAAATTATTATATTTAAATAATTTTATACTATAATATATTAATACAAATATTAGATTTAGTAATAATAATAATATTAGTATTTCAATATTAAAGTTAGGGATAATAATATGTTTTTTGCATGGTATTATAATTAATTTGGTCCATGGTATTTGGTCCATAGGCTTCAAATATAATTAGATGTATATTTCTACTCATATTTGATATATTTTTATTTATTTACCTTACCTTTTTATGCCTCTTTTATAAATATGGTATTTGGCCCATGGTATTCTGCCCATGGTATTAATAATAATTTGTCCCATGGTATTTGGCCCATAGGTTTCACCTAAATAAAACTTCTTTTTAACTTTTTGTAAATATAAAGAGCTTTATGGAGTAAATATAAAATAGATTTTATTTATTTTCCATACCTCTAGTTTATTTATATTTATAATTATTTACCATATCTCTAGTTTATTTATATTTTTATTTATTTACCATAACTTTTTTTTGAATGTTCGTAAAACTCTTCATATTTTAAATTTATTTTTAATTGTTTATTTATATGGTTATGTAAGTTATTTTTAAAGCCAACATTATTCATATTTTATTTTTTAAAAAATAGGTTTTTTTTAGGCTTCCGACACACTTACACATCGAGGTCATACTGGGCTGTAGAATGCACCTCTAGGCAGAAAAATTAGAACTTCTTTTTAAAAGTTTAGAACTCAAAATAATTTTTATAGTTAATCTTTTTCTATAAAATTAAAATTAAAAAATTGTATTTTTCTAAAATTAAATTTTAAAAATTAAAATTTACAATAATTTTCTTTTTTTTCAACCTCTAAATGATTTTTATGATTTTAAATTTTAAAAATTAGTTACACTTAAAGCGTATTTATTGAAAACAACTCCCCTCAATTGCCACTTGTACTATTTTGTATTGTTGATTTTTATGTTAGACGATTGAAATAATATCTACCTTAGAATTAAATATTGTTATTAATCAGTTACAAAAAACTGAATAATTCTAACTTGAAAACTCAGATCACTACTAAGAGAAAACTTGAACGCATTTACTCAATGTCTCTACTGAGATGATCATTCAACAAGAATCACTCTAATTTGTAAGAGAAGGGCATTCCTGCTTCTGTGCTTCGTAAAAACTATTATCACTATAATTAACAGATTTTCTCTTTATGTTCCTCCTGTATGTGTCTTTTATACATGATATTTTGGTGTGGAATCTATGTTGTGGCATGGATATGTGCAAGAACTGAGATCTTTTTCCTTCAAACATTGGACACGAGGCTTTTGTGTCTAAGTAATTTATTTTTGTTTGTATCTTTCCTTCGATAGGATTGAATTGTCGATCCTTGTTTTGTTAAAAGTGGCATTTTTCTTTCTTGAATCATTTGGTCTTGGATTTGGAGCTAGAATTGAATTGTCAATTATTGTTTTGTTAAGGGTGGAGTTCTTCTTTCCCAAATCATTTGGACTTGGATTTGTTCCACTTTGGAGGAGAGCTCGACTTGGGCTTTAAGTCTCTTGCATGTGGGATTGAGAGAGAAATGTAATAGATGCAGATTTAACAGTAAGAAAGTGTTGAAGTTGATTTTGCAGGTGGGAAATGCCACTCTATCCATGTCCCAGTGATTTTAACAATCGAGATTGAGGTTTTAAGCATACCTAGAAAATGAAAAACAAAGGGCTGAGGACTGCCCTCCAATCGAAAATACGATTGCTGCCTTTAACCTATAAACTATTTAATTTTGAATAAACTTGGGGAAAGAAATTCTCCAATGGTGTTTATTCCATCCAGCCCATGATAATATACAAAGTAATGCATAAAATTATCTGGTGAAAATACCAGAAATGTGTGAGAGAGAGAGCAATTACTTCATCCATCTTTTCCGCTATTGACAAACATTTGATTGATAACAATTCCATCATCCAAGACTGCCCTCTCTGCGAGACACTTGACAATCTTAGACCAAATCTATTGAGTATATAATCTGTAAAAATATTTATTTGTTTAAAACAACAAATAAATCCTTACTATTCAGATATAGGCATGATTGACTCCAGCCAATAAAAACTAAGCTGAAATAGAAGCCACGCTGTTCTAATATAGAGAATTTCCAAGAAAAGAAAATCTAGAGAAATTTCTTTAAATTTTAATAATAAATCCATTTAATAATAATAAAGATTCAAAAAACTCACCAAACAAGCCATAAATGATGTAAAACTCTTAGAAAAATTAGTCCCCTCACATGTTGTGAAGCTGCAGCAAATTGTCCCACAAAGGCTCGGGTAAGTTAGAAAAAGTTAGGGTATGTCATATGATACAATATTAGCAATGCGAAAAACAAATCAGACATCATGCTTTTCCTCAAGCATCTCACACGGAGTTATAACCTGTATCGTTAGCAACGATGAGTGTTCTTGTGAGACGGATGTTTTGGAAAACATCCAATACTTTGGGAAGCATGCACTTAGACATGCATCTATCTTCTTATTCTCCTAAGCTTATGTTTAAATGATTTTTATCTTCTTTGATAGGTATTTTATGTTGAATGATATTGGTGTCATCAGATTAAGGTATTCAAAACTCTAGGGAAAGACATCTTGAAATTCTTTAAACATACTTATGTATTTCAGCTTTCTAGCTGGAGGTAATGCTTTGGATATTTTGACAAGCTTAGGTTTTTCTTCGATTCCTATGTTACATTATTCTATGTCTGGTCTTAAAGGCTCCATATTTTGTTTTCTAGCTACATCATTTGAATCAAAAATATCTTCTAATGGGGCTAATCCCTTAGAAAGAAGTTATTCTTAAGGTTCAAAATCTCTGATTCATCATTATCTATTTCTTCTATTTCTACAATTTTTAACTTATCTATTTATTCTCTAGTGAATTTGTTGGGTCCTACTTTATCCACATCACTAATATCAATCTCACTATTTATAGTGTAATCTACTATGAAATCAGTATCTATGTTACAGTTTTGAAATTTTCCCTCCCCATCCATAAAATTGTAGATTTGAGAATCTTGTGAAAATATCTGCCAATATTTCAAGTTGTCAGGTATAGTAGGCCTATGTCTTACCTCTCTAGTGTACTAGTGGTTTGGTTGAAAAGGCGATCTGCATGTACTGGTAAAAGTAGCCAAACTGTGTTCGTGCATATTTTGTTTACTTGAAATAATAGCATATTCAGTCTCAAGAAGACATGTTATCAAATTTAGAACAGTTTCTCTATATTGGCTGAATGTAGGATTGTTCACAAGCTATTATCCTTTGATTCATTTAATGATTAATTCTGAGTCTCCCATGATAGAGACTCTCTTGGCTCCTAAGTTTCTTATAATTTGCAGTTCTACGATTAAAGCTTCATACTCTACCATGTTATTTGTGCATTTAAATTTTAACCTAAATGCATGACCTTCAGAATGATTATTTTCCATGTTGTGAATCCAAAATCCTGCACCTGCTCCTAATCTGTTCACAAAACCATCGAAATCTAAGTGCCACATTGATTCATGAAATATATTGTCATTGTCAACCTCTTTATGCTTCTGTTCTAGTGCTTTGTTTTTATTTGTTCCAGTGTCCAAATTACATAAAATGAAGGAGTCCATATCAGAATGCAGAGAATAAATGGGATAATTTTGGCGTTTTTCTGCACTAATTACCATGAATTTCTTTAAAGTCTCTCTATAAATATTTTTGGGCTGATCAAATGCTGAAATTGTGGCATAGGACATTTCTAATTGTAGTGATCCCTGCAGTTTTTCTCCCCATGAGCGAGATAATAACATTCCATACTTTGGAGGGATATCAGCAACTACAATATCCATGATAATACTTTTAGCAGGATATTGGACTAGGGTGACATACAAATATTTTATCAAACAAGGACATTTCACCTAGCTAGAATCAAATGAAAACAGATCTTTGCATGGTCTAGTAATGTCTAAATTGAGTTTTTCCAAGACAACTTTTTGCATTAAATTGTGGGATGCTCCAGAATCTAACATTGCATTATGTAAAATTTTCTCATGAATGTTCAAACTAATGTAAAATGATGGGACACCTCCTTTTTGATGTTTACCATTAACTTCAGGGCCAAACATTAATTCTGGTTGATCATCATTTAGATTAAAAAACTCTTCTCCTTCACCTATATTCAGTGTTTTAGTGATTTTGGGTTTGTAGGAATCATTCTTTACTAGTTTTATTAAAGGAACTGGTATTTTCAGTTTAGCTAACTCAACTTGAAGGTTAAATGGTACTTGAGCCTTTCCTAGCTGAATGATTTCTTCTTTACCAATTGTAGCTTGTGTACCTTTGTCCTTTTTATCTACATTTGGTATATTTTCTTGTGTTTCCACTCTTTTAATTTCAACTTTCTTATCAAGAACTATTTGAGTTGCAGTGGTGTTTTTAACAACAGTTGTAGTTTGGGTAGCAGTATCTGTTATGTCTACAATTTTTGGACTTGAATTTTTGTGGGTTTCCCTAGGGAGGATTTGTAAAACTTTGCTCACAAGAGCTTCTACTGTCTTCTTCATTTGAGTTTGGACATTTTTCTTAGCAGGGGCTTCTATGTTTTTCTTACTCCTAAGGCTATATTGTTTGTGGATTTCATATATTGCAAATTCATAGCCTTTCTTATAATCAAAATACTCTCCAGATTCTAACTCTAATTGTTGCAGGATGTATAATTCTTGTTCTTATTTTGTAATAAAAATAGTATTTTCATCATTAATTCCCATTAAGTTAATCTGGGTCTCCTGGTCTTCATCATTTTGGTGAGAACTCTCAGCATAGTTCTCTTGGAAAGGTGGCCTAATTTTTTGATCAGGTGTTGATTCTCTATATTTTCCAGTATTGGGATTCTTCCTAAAATTAGGATTTCTAATTTGAGGATTTTGTTAATTATCTGATTGTGGTTGTCTTTTCATATTTTCTAATCTATCCATTATTCTCTCCATGCTTTTAGCTAAACTATATATTTTATTATCTGATGTGGATGGTTCATCCTTAATAGTTACTCTTCTTTCATTTCCCATTCTCGCTCTTCTAGCTAACAAATTTTCTTCTACACTAACTACATTACTTTACATCAGCTCTAATGTTTCATGGTTTCTTTCTCTCAATTGGTATGACATATCAATATCAAAACCATTAGCGAATTTGATTAATTCCAAGTCTAGTGGAGGTTTAATATTGGCAGGAATTGCATTATAAATACTATTGAACCTAGTACAATAGTTCTGAATAGATTCATTAGGTTCTCTTCCTATGTTTTAAGATTCAGACAATATTTGTAAAGGATTCTTCTTTTTCTCCCATCTATTGATAAACAATCTATGGAATGCTTCTAAATTAGCAATATCACTTGAAGGTAAACCTTTAAACCATTTCTTTACTTCTCCAGCTAATGTTTGTGCAAACAATCTCATTTGAACATTAGCTTCACCAATTTCATGTAATTCAAAGTAGCCAGTCATTTTGTTTACATTTTGTTGGGCAGTGTATTGGCCAATACCATAAAACTGAAATATTTTACTCTGATATTCTTGTGGCATGGCTTGTAATTGGCCTGGTAAAACCGAAGGAGCATATATGGCTGTGATAGCTAATATTCTAGCTTGGCTAGGAGGTAAAAATGGTAGTACTTGGAGATGAGCTTGAGGTACTTGGAAAGGAGCTTGAAGTGCTTGCAGATGAAGTTGGAAGACTTGAGGATGTAGTTGGGATGTTGGAAGATGTGCTTGGAAATGAGGTTGAATTACTATAAAATGTAGCAGATGTGCTAGAAGATGAACTTGAAGTGTTTGGAGATGGAAATAAAAATCTAAGTTGAAGAGGAAGCTTGGGGATGAATGATTCTATGGAATGAAGTGTAGTGGAAATAATAGATGAGATGGTACCAAATAAATATGAATTTACAAACTATGAAGGAATGGTAGAAGCCTTAGGGGTACAGGCAGATAAAGCAGTTAATTCATAAGAATGTTGAAAATAGGCTTCATCAATATTCTTAATCAAAGTTGGAGTTAAAGAATAAAGTTTATCAAAAGGTTCTAAATCTTGTTAATCTAAATCAAGTGAAACACTCTCCTTCTTTGTTTCAATAAATTGAATCAAATTAGGATCTATTACACTATCATAGATTTAACTTTCATATTTAGTTCTAAACAATGAATGCTCAAATGATATATCGAATTCAATATCTTGTAAGTTTGATAGTTATTTAGAGAGTGAATTTTCTTTCATTAATTACCTAGTACATCCTATGCTTTCTACTTTCGAATTTTTGAAGTATTTATACAAAATATCCTAAAGTGATTTAGGAATTATTCAAGGAAAAAGGAAATATATTCGTGCAAGAAGATAGAGACACCTAAGAGACTAAGTGCTAGCTGTCCCTTCTTATTTGGTGTAATATCCCATTTCGGGGATATATCTAAAACACGGGAAACTCCAACCAGAGATAGAATGGGAGGACATTTACCAGATATTTTGCCTCTGAAAAGAGGACAAGATCTGGAGGCTACCTGGCCCTTTCCAGACTCTGTCTAAGAGTAAAAGATAAACACACCAAGTGGTATAGAACTAGAATGCTCAAAACAATAATAGTGGAGTAGACATATAATATCATAGAAAGAGAATACGATAACTACAACAACTCATCCAGAAAACATAAAGAGGAAAAGCTGAGCCATTTTATTAATCTGAGAAATGTAATGAAGTACAATAGGCTAATTTTTCTCAAGGAAAGTGAGAAAACACTCTCAGAGAATACCAGAAATGGCTGCTCTATGAACTGCGTCCCAGCTGCTAGAAAACTGTTGTGTAGCTGCTACTGTTGGAATGGACTAAAGATTAGGGGCTGATCCCATTACCGGAATGAGATGATATTCGGCAAACCTTCTCTCCTCAACAACCCGGACAAAATCCAAAAACCATTCCAAGAATGGCCAACCCTGGAAATCACCAGAAACTGCCTCCCCAGTGAATTACGCTGGCCTCCAAGGCACTACGCAGATGCTAGATGGAAATAGCTGGAATTCTGCCTCAAACTCTGCCAAAAGCCTCCTATGGGAAAAGGTTGACCCTTTGCTCAAGATCTCGGCTAAATCACCTGTAGAAACCCAAATCCGAAGCTCCTCCACAATGGACTGCGTCCTCTCTCCCAGTGACTGTGTAGTATCTATAAGCTCGAGCTCTGCAACAAACCCAAACAATAAAACGACTCACAAAATGCTGAAAAACCAACCTTTCCCGAGCAGGCACTCGAAGTCCCCTGGGGCTAAGGGCGAGATCTCTGACCGGAGACACTCAATGCACTAAACAGTGCTGCAGATGGGCTAAACATCTAGCATACTCAAGAAGACAAATGTCTCACTCAAAAATCATCAAGTCCAGAATGAATGAAATGAGGAGGCTCCTCCATATTTTATAGCGTTGGTTTCCCTCGTAGCCTC